>JAJTUV010002495.1:0-207404 GCA_021653895.1 Mastomys natalensis
TGGAAACTAGATTACAGTCTTATAAATTTTCATATCTGCAACATCATAATTGTGCTATTTAACATATGTGATTATGTATGAACTATATTATATATGTGGATATGTCATGCATGTGTATGCAAACTCAGTATATATGTTTTCCTGGGAAAAAAAAGAGTCTGTCAGCACTTGAATAATAGGACCAAATTCTTTGGTATATTTAAAATATCCTCTGTGAGAGAGAGCTTCTAGAAGTCCTTTCTTCTATTTTCCATACTCATGCAATGTGAACAAAGAGCACAAAGCTAAGATGAATAAGTTCAACTACTCAGAAAGTTATACACTACACCAGGAAATCTGTCTGCCCTCTAGGAGCCTGCAATAGTTACTATTATTAGTGGGTATTCCCTTGGGGACACTATGCAAAGCAGATTCAGTTAGAGTGGAAAGTATAGTGGTTATTCAAAAGACACATTCTGTTCCCATTCTTATTTAACAGTTACATTGTTAGATGTGGTGAAATGCACTTTTTTTTTTATTCTGAAAATATGGCAACACAGTTCATAACGACCCATGAACTAAAACATAAAGGTTTATAAGAAGATCAAACACTAGACAAACATAGATACTGAGAATTGAGTGGGTTAATGAAAGCCTAAATCATCTTAGTTGAAATATCTTAGAGTCATGAGAACAAAATAATAAGAAACATCTTTCAGGTCTGAGTAATAGAAAACACCAACAGAAATCCAGTGACTTTATCCTTCTTTTGAATAAATTAATCAGAAAACAAGGTGTGATTTTTATTATCACAGTCTCATTTGAACACAAATGTATCCACTATTTGAGTTCTTTGAGTTGCATAATATGGACATGGGACAACTCTTATATAATGTGAAGCTCAGAAATCTTCCTATAGAAAATGCTATTGTCCCATCTAGAAGTTGTTTTACCTGTCTTAATTTCTAAGTTCTTCTGAAGCCAGAAGCCGCAGGCCTTTTGGCAAATTAATACATGCTGCTTAACCGAAGGCTGATAGGTGTTTTCTGGAAGGGAAACTGAGAAGGGGGATATCATTTGAAATGGAGATGAATTTAAGGATTAATAAAAATCAAAACAAAAAAACAATTAAACACAGAAAAACCACAATGGGGTGATTAAGTAAAGAGAGTTTATTTAACACCTTGTCTGCTAGGGAAAGTTACTGATAGAAAAAAATGGGAGAGACATTTGAAAAGAAATCTTCATTTCTAAGAGGATGTAAAAGGAGAGAAAAAAAAAACTATCAGAATACATGTTCCTTTAATATCTAATTTATTGTCTCTTTCTTTCTTTCTTTCTTTCTTTCTTTCTTTCTTTCTTTCTTTCTTTCTTTCTTTTCTTTTTCTTTCTTTCTTTCTTTCTTTCTTCCTTTCTTTTTTTTTAAGTGCAGGCCAAACCCTAGTTTATTTCAATGTCAGCAACACCTTAGCCATCAAAATGATAAACTCTACCCAGGGCGACACAAGTCTCTACAGGGAGCCTGAGGGCTCAGCTGCCAGGCAGCAAGCATCAAGGATGCATGGTGGGCGCTGCCCGGGTAATAAGTTAGGAAGCAGCAGCCTGGTGGTGGTGAGGATCAGACTTCACTTCTGGGCGGGCACGAGGTCATCGATGACCTGACACTGCTCAAGCCGCTGCTCTATGAGTAACTTCACTCCGTCCACCACCTTCTGCACCAGCTCCACCTCCAAGAATCCTCACTTCTGAAGCCGCAGCCGCTTGAGCACCTCCGAGAACTTCTCATGCTTTCCCAGGTGGGGTAACTTGATGTGCACACCCGGCCGGAGTCCAGTGCCCAGGTTGGATGGGCACGTGAGGATGTAGCCCAGGTGAGGGTTCCACATGAACTCATAGTTCTTGGACTTGAAGAGAGTTTCGATCTGAGTGAGACCAGTGCAGAGTCGGGTGAACACTTCCTTCATGTTGCCCCCTTTCAGCATGGAGATGACCCGCAGGTGGTCCTCCTCATTGATCCACACCAGGAAAGTCTTATTGTCATTGTGCCATATGCCGCGAGCATCCGGGCAGTCGCGGGCCATGCCGGAGGCCGGCAGCAGAGGCGACATAGGTTTGTCTAAGAGGAAGTGGTCCTCAATGAGCTGCTGCTGTTCCGCCTCCTTCATACTCTTGAGCGCGTAGTACCTGCCAGCCAGGTCGCCATCTAGGCTGGACAGGGCTTCCACTGCTAGCTTCTTGATGGCTTGGCGCTCCCCGCGGCTGCAGAGTGGGGGGAGACAGAAGCCGCGGATGCTGCGGCCTGTGAGGACCTGAGCTCAGCACATAATTGGGGTCCAGTTCATCGCCGCCCTGCAGGTGGTCTGGGTTGAGGTCGGTCTTGTGCTCATCAGTGGGCTGGTCTTCAATAATGGGGTCGAAAAGGTCCTTGAATACGTAGTAACTAACCCCGTCGCCCGCCACTGCACCCACTGTCAGGATGTATGGGTGGCCCAGATTGTCCACGCCAGTCTGAATGGTGTCGTCCAACGTAAAGCCGCTAGGCGTGCACTTGGCACGGAGCTCCGCATACAGCTCAGGGGTGTCAGCACCTTGGCCAAGTAGTTGTTGTGGCTACTCAGATCAGAGAACTCATCCTCGGCGGGAAGCGCAGCTGCTGCATGTTATCGCTGTTGGAGCAGGGCATAGCACCAACAGTGGGCAGGAGGCCTGATGGAGCAGGCTCTAAGAGTGCCTGTGCTTGCAGCTCCTGACACAGCTCAGAAGAACGACCTCTCTCTTAATTTCTAAATTACTCTGCTATTCTTCTCATTTTTCTCAGTTCTTTATACATTTTCTCCAAATACATGATTGCATGGTATCTATTTCAAAAGTTCATCCTTAGTTTAAACATAAATTCAAGTCATAAAACAAATAAGAAATTTACAACAGAGATGTTTACATAGGTTTTTATTAAGAGTACTTATCTAACTAGACATTGATTTTCTGTTATTAGCACCACAGGCTCATTGAAGATTAACAACTATAATTCTCAGGTCTAAATTAACAATAAAGATTGGTATATCTAAACCCAGTCAATATTTTATTTCCTGTCCTTGCACTTACAATAAATTGTTTGTTCCCCTTTATGACCTTCATTTAATTGTTTTATAGCCCCAAGGAATGTATTCCTTAATTGTGAATCTGTCTGCTTTCTATCTTAGTGCAGAGGACCCCATGACACATGAAAGCTATCAGAGTTCTAATAGTTGTATTCATATTACAGAGGACCTTAGTTGCAGTCCTATTATAAAGGGCTCATTAATTCCTAATATAATTGTAGGAGTTCTTATAGAATCATCGGTAGGAGTTAAGAAATAATTTATTTGTCTGTATATCAGTATAGCATCACTACAAGACAGCACATCTTTTATGATTTAAGAAAATCTGCCAATAGGGTGGACTTATGCTGATTAATTATTATTTAATCTAGTAATAACACAAAAGGCTCATCAATAGCAGCAATTAAATCCTGAAAATGCCATTCCTTGGGCCTTGCCTTCAAGGACTCATTTATTGCAGTGTACAGTTCACAGAGAAACCATCTCTGGAAGACTACCTACTAGCCTTTAGCCTCTCCTAGATGGCTCCTGATAATACAGAACATAGCATGTTTCTATATTATGAACTATGTAAAATGACAAAGGTGTAAGTTGAAAAACTCACAACATGCATGGTAAAATGAAGGAAAGCTATTTATAAGGTGTGATGATGACTTTTACATTGATAAGAAAAATATTCTACATTATTTTATATTGTTTTATTTTTTCTTCATTCTTTATCTATTTTTACAGTCCAGATTTTCTATTTTCTAGGTCCACATTATGACTGTTTCACATCCCATACCTCATCCCTCTGTCTCCAGGAGAATATCCCCAACCCCACCCCACTAGACTTCCTCATTCCCTGGGGCCCCAGGTTTATTGATGGTTAAACACATCTTTTCTAAGTGCACATCTGGTAGTCCTCTGCTGTATACATGTTGAGGGGGCTCATATATCAGCTGATGTATGCTGTCTGTATGGTGGCGCAGTGTCTAAGAGATCTCAGGGATCCAGGTTAGTTGAGACTGCTGGACTTCCTATAAGTCAGCCCTCTCCTCAGCTTCTTCCATCTTTTTCCTAATTCAACCACAGGATTCACCAGCTTCTGTCCATTGGTTGGGAGTAAATATCTCCATCTAACTCTTTCAGCTGCTTGTTAGGCCTTTCAGAGGGCAGCCATGCTAGGTTCCTGTTTGTAAGCACATCATAATATCAGTAATAATGTCAGGCCTTGAGGCCTCCCATTGAGCTGGATCACAATTTTTTCTGTCACTGGACCTCCTTTTCCTCAGGCTCTTCTCCATTTTTGTCCCTACAGTTCATTCAGACAGGAAAAATTTTGGGTCATAGTTTTTGACTTTGGGAAGGCAACCCCATCCTCTACTTGATGCCCATCTTTCTAGTGGAGGTGGGCTCTACAATTTCCCTCTCCTACTCTATGGGATTTCATCTAAGGTCCCTCCATTTGAGTTCTGAGAGTCTCTCAACTCCCAGGTCTCTGGTACATTCTAGAAAGTCTCCACACACAATCTATTTTAAAATATTGATTTTGTTGTTATTGTAGGAATAGAGCCATGACTTGATCATGATAGAGCATTCTACTACGAAGCTCCTGTCATCTTCCATGTTGTGAACTAGCGTGTAGTATAAGCAGAATGACACTCAATTTAAACTGAAACAGCCGTTCACTGGATCTTAATAACAGTGGAAAAATTAGCACCAATCTTACTCAGAATTTATGTATTTATTTATTTATTGGCTAAAATATAATAAAACATAATATCAGTAAATTTGATCTTCATGATAGATAAAGAATAATTAATGATAAATATATCTTAAAATATATCAAATTTTTAATACACATAATTTCAGTGATGCATATCTTATATGGGATTTCTAAAGAGGGGAAGTTCATTAGTTTTAAAAGCATATAAAAATCTCAACACACCTTCCATTTGAAGAGTGTAGTAGACAGCACAAAGGCCTGGTCTCACATTCCTGTCAATCAAGTTTCAGTTCAGAATCCACAATCAAATTTCTGGTCACAGAGCCAGCTGTCATTGCATTGTGTCTTCTCACAGTGGGAGGCTGAGGGTGGACTGTTTCACTGTTCTCTATGAACTCCTCCAATCCTGCAGGCTCATTACCCCAGACTCAAAATGTTGGCTCCTTATGACCCTCCCTCCTCTGGCACAGCACCTGAATGAGAGCCAGAGGCACAAGCTCCTTGGGATGAAGCATTGTTATATTCCATGGAAAGTCACATCTGAATGTATCAGCAATATCTTTGGAAAGGCTTTTTTTTTTTTTTTTTTTTTTTGCTTTGGATTATGCCATACAGTGTTAAGTATAATGTGTATTTCCAAATAAGCCTACTTTTAATCCAGTGATAAAACTAAAAGATTTGATCTTCCTTGTCTTTATAAGGACATAGCTGATCAAATATTGTTAAAAAAAAAAAAAAAGGAATGAATGTCTATACACCATGCATTTACAGCTAGGGGACTATTCAATGATCTAAAGATCTTCAGTCTACAGTCTCAAGAAAGCATTTAGTAATCAAAACTCAAACAAAAATTGGCACAAGAAAACCTATCAGTAATAATGACAGTTGTTTAGAGAAATTCAGGCCTGTAGGGTTGGTTGAATAAATGACTTGATATAAGATGAAATAGCTCCTGCCTTATCATTCTGACATTTGCATTCTGCTTTTTGAACAGAACCTTCACTATTGTTGAGCAGATTTCCAGGCTGGGTTCCTGTATTCTTGGTAGAATCTACTTTCTAAAGTCAGTTTCTGGATGAAAATTTCTAACAGTATTCAGAATTTACTTTTCCTATCAGGGTATCAAGTGTACTGTCATCAATATCTTTTTTGAGGGGGTGGCTTACAGATAGGTCTCAGCTGACTTTCCCCTAATTGTGATGATAACTTAAAGTGTCAGAGTCTTGAAGAGGCTTATTTTGGTTTGGTAAAGACAGTGGATTTTCAGAATTGCCACATTCCACTGACTGGATGTTAATTAATATACCATAAGTTATCCTGAAGAAGTGGGTATTTAGATTTGGAATGTGAATCAGAAGCCTATATACATGGATCTAATATTTCTAAATTTTCAATAATTCCGTTTTTGTCATGATGTCATTGACTAAATAAATGTGGGTTTCTTGCTCCACTTTCTGGATAAATGGAAAAATTAACAAAAGTGTTATGTAAATTTCTAAGCTACAAACTAGAAAAAAATGCTGTGGGAGGTAGACAGTGAGAACCACAAGAAATAATAATAATTATGAAAGTGTTCAAGCAGGAATTTTCTTAGTGAGTGACATGGTATTATGAAAGAACTGTACATGTATGACTACACACATAAATTCTACCTCTTGCTCTGTGGAAGCATAAAATTATTGAGTAAAAATTGTTAAAACACGTCTGCAAAAGTGTGATAACTCCTGTGAACACATTCTATCCATGAACATGTATCTGCCATATAGAGTAAGATTACAACCTCCTAAATTCCTATGAAATAGAAGTATGCCAACCAGGGAAGTATTTTGAAAATTAATTTCTAATTTTTACTATCATTTCAACAAATATTAAAAATATAATTATGGTTTAAATATAATCTTCATTAAAAATAAAGCTTATTATATATTCTGTAAACTCAGTCATTACGAGTTATGTGTAGCTTGAGCGACTTGATGATGTATAAAGTGCAGATTTTGGATTCACATTGGATTTAATAGTGTAAATAGCTAGATGATAAGGAGAGATCTAAACTCCTGTGGGGAATGGCTTGAGTTAAGAGTGTGATCTGGGTGTAAAGTGAATAAACAAACAAATTAATGAAAAATAAAGTGTTTAGAGAATCCTGTAACTAGAGGCATGCAGGAAACACCTCCCATAGCTACTTTTAATTATGAATAGAGCTTGCAATGTAGCTCAAAGACTTCAGACCATTCATTATGACCTTTCCTAGGCATGACAGATTTAGTGAAACAAAAGAACTGTAAATAGAGAATCACATTATTTAATTAGACATGAAAGTTTAGGCATGACACATCCTTCCCATCCTTAGAGCCTGTGCTGCACATGACTGTTTCACATTTCAAGTTCACACTATAGATATGTAGTAACTACTGCAAAAATGAGTCATCCATAGTCTCAATAATAAAAACTGGGAGAAACCAAAGGAGTTTGTAGACTTTGTTAGAGATTCGGGGATTGAGGAGTATAAGCAAGGAAACACATATTGTACCTAGAAAAGATTGAAATAATCACTGCTCATAGACTAGATTCTGGTCTTTGAGTCACACATGTAAGCACATTTTGGTCATGAAATCTATATTTCTCTGGTAAAAATGAAGGCTCTTAGAAACAAGTGCCTTTATTGGGTAATTTAGATGAAACTTCTGCAGCTGTGCCTGATTCCCAGGAGACCCTCCTCATTTGCATGTGTCCAAAGGATAAACCACTTCACTGAGTCCTTCTTGAAAGGCTGCCCATGTTTTGAGATGAGCCTCAGTTAGGATACAGTATGGACAGGAGAGTCCTTGCATAATTCCTGGGGTGTCACATCCTCTGGCTTTTAGGTAAGAAGTGTTGACTCTTAATTTGTTTTCTCAAATCACCTGATTGATATTTGAGAAAACTTCTGCCATAATATCATGAATTATGAGGATATTTGTTTCTAATTTCCCAGTCTCAGATCCACAATCTGACATCCAGATGAACCAGTCACAATCCTTGTCTGCACCTCTAGGAGGCAAAGTCACTATCACATGCTCTGTAAGTAATGACATTAACAATTACATACACTGGTACTAGCATAAAGAGGGGCAGCTGATAAGCTCTGAACTATAATATGTCCAGTTTTCAGTCATGAATTTCAACTAAGTTCATGGAATTTTTTCTGGGATATATTATTATATAGGGGAGCTTGGATCCTGACGATGTTCCAAATTTTTACTGTCAGCACAGTTTAATACTTCTTGCAGCAAATAAGAAATGGCATTCATTTTTTTCCTTAGAAACAGATGTCTGAGGTTGTGCTGCCTCAGCTAGGCTTCCAAGCACCCCCGAAGCTGACAGCATTTCTAAGACACAGTCAGGATCTGAAACTCACTGTGAAGATTTGGTGAAGTGCTTGTGGATGTCCCCATGCACTTCAGTATCCATCTTCTCAGCAAAAAAATGTATAAACATGACAATGCTGCCCATGGTTTCTCAAGGACAGAGGTTTTTGTACCTGAAGTATCTTGAGGGTAGGCATCATTGGTGATACTAAATGGAAATGTTTTAAGACAGGTAATTAGATTTAGAAGCTGGCAAAGGTGCTCTGTAGACATGGAGAATTATGCTAGAAAAACTGGAATCTCTGATGCTAAGTTAGAATACAGTGCTTTCTCCAAAAGTCTAGGCTTCCTGAGTCATATTGAGCGAAGTCAGGACAGGGACTCCCTTCACAACAAAGGAAGCACTGAAAAAACTGTAGAGAATGCTGCCTGCTGCGCTTGCTCGCAGAGCCATACTCAAGTAACTTTCTTTTTTTATTGGTTATTTTATTTATTGATATTTCAATGTTATTCCCCTTCTAGTTTCCCCTCTACAAGCCCCATATACCCTCCACTCTTTCCTGTTGCTATGAGGGTCCTCTTCTACCTGCTCACCCACTCCTGCCTCAGGCCCTAGCATTGCTCCGCCATGGGTCATTGTGCCTACACAGGACCAAGGGCTCTCCTCCCAGCGATGTCCAATAAAGCCATCTACTACATATCCAGCTGGGGACCATGGTTCCACTCATTGTACTCTTTGGTTGGTGGTTTAGTCCCTGGGAGCTTTGGGAGGTAGGTTAGTTGATATTGTTGTTCTTCCCATGGTGTTGAAAACCGCTTCAGCTCCTTCAGTCCTTGCTCTAAGTTCTCCATTGGGATCCTCACACTCAGTCTGATGTTTGGCTGTTTGCATCCACATCTATATTCATCAGATTCTGGCAGAACCTCTCAGAGGACAGATATACCATGCTCCTGTCAGCAAGGCTTCTTGGTGTTAGCAATAGTGTCTGAGTTTGATGTTTGCAGATGAGATGTATCCCTCCATAGGCAGTCTCTGGGTGACTTTTCCTTTGGTCTCTGCTCCACTTTTTGTCCTTGCATTTCTTTTGACAGGAGGAATTGAGGATTATTATTTTTGAGGTGGGTGGGTAGTCACATGCCATAACTGGGGGTGAATATGGTCTCTACACATCTGTCTTGCCTTTGTTGCTTATTGGGGCTAATGTCCTCCCTGGTGGATGGATCCTGGGAACCTCTCAGGGCCCTGGCATCTAGGACTTTCTAGTGACTACCCCCAGTTCCACCTCCTCCACTACTATTCTCCTTTCAAATTCCTGACCCTCTCTACTTCACCTGCATCTCCTCCCATATGTGAACCGGTCCCCTTTGTGCCTCCCTTTCCTTTTTCCCTTCCCCTCCTCTCTCAGTCCTAGATACCATTCTCCCTCTACTTCCTGAGTGTGGATGTTACAGTCCTACTCAGAAGGGGGAAGAAAATAATCTAACTTTCTTATATAGTACAAGACTACCTATCCCAGGATGACCCACATCTAACTGCATTAAAAATTCTCCTCACACTAATATCTACAGATCAATATATTTTAGGCCATCTATGAACTAAGACTCCTATATACTGAGACTGAGTCAATATATACTTGCATGCAAATGACTTCACGTAACAACTACTCATAAGTTTTAAATAATAAATGTAAAACAAAGAGAAGAATTTGAATAAAAAATATCAAGAGAAGACCTTCCAAACACAAGAAGACACTCACTCATGAATGAGTCAATTTGAAAGGCCTCACAGAATAATAGTGCTGATGACTTGAATCTGTGCAGATCAAAAATAGTCACACTAGATACTTTATTTTGAGGCTGCTCAATCTGTGGTTCTTTGCAGTTCTTTATGGAGATTTTCCCTGGACAATTGCACAAACATGCCTGCTAATAGCAAATAGCACACTGATACAAAAGAAAGGATTTCATTCAAATTTAGGTTAGTGAATCAGTTGGTTTATTAATTTGCTGTCCTGTGGGTATTCAAGTGAAGCTGGATCACTAATATTTCCAATCCAGCTTGAATAATGAGTTCCAAAAGCTGCTTCACTGGAGTCCCCTTCCCAGTCAGCCTTGACCTCATACATATTCCAGTAACCAAGTAGAGTTTGGGCAGGATTATTCACAAATATTGGGGGCAAATATTTGGTGACCACTGTTTTAAGTCTGTTTCTGTCTCTCTGTCTCTCTGTCTCTCTGTCTGTCTGTCTCTCTCTCTGTGTATGTGAATCTCTCTCTGTCTCTGTCTCTCATGATCTCTTTGTGTGTGTGTGTGTGTGTGTGTGTGTGTGTGTGTGTGTGTGTGACTCTCTGTGTCTGTCTGTCTAACTGTCTGGATTTTCTGTGTGTAGACAGATAAGTGAATGAGTGTAGACTTGTCATGACACACGTGTATAAGTTGGAAGACAACCATGATTGTCAGACCTTTCTTTCTACTTTCTTTGAGGTATGATCTCTTGCTATTTCAGTATGCCAGTGTTTTGCTGGCAAATTTCTTGGAATTTCTAGTCTTTGCCTCTCATTTCATTATAGAAAAAAAGAACAGGAGTACATATGCATTCTACTGTTTCTAGACTTTACATTGCTTATAGGAATCTGAACTCAGCTTTGCACACTTATTGTGCAAGGACATTACCCTACAGAACCATCATCCCTGTTCTTCCTCCCCTCTATTAAGAAATAGGAACAAGTACTTTATAATGAAGGGACCATGTAGGTAATCAAAGCTGCTATAATTCTTGTTGTCAGAGTCAAACCATATTGACAAAGTTCTGCATCATAGTCCTATAGAGAAATACACCTATTCATGGTACATTTGCACATAAACTAGCCTCAATCATGAGAACAGAAACAAATCCAAAATAACAAAAATAATTTCACAGATGAAGATATATTTAACATGTTGAAATGATCCACACATATTTTCCTGTTTTATTGTGTTTTGTTTCAATTTCCATTTCAGCAATCAATCAGTACTGGGTTTGCAGTCTTCTACTTTATCACAAGCAGAAGATGAACAAACTGATAATTTGCAGAATACAACAGTCAATTTAAAGATAGAAATTAGGACGATTTTAATTTTCAATGTAGACCTATAGTAAGAAATTGATTTTGTCTATTGGACTTGCACTGTTGTCCATATGAGTGAAGCGGTGCAAAAATCTACATGCTGGACATGGCCACAACAACATCAAAGCAGCACAGTTGTTAGGAGATTCTTGCAAGTCTCAGCAAGAACTCTAAGATTTTAAACTCAATCTCATCAGATGTTTAACATAGAAACCTGGCCTCATGCAGCCCTAAAATTCAGCTTCATTTTTATCGTAGTTTTCTAATTCTCCAAATCAGAGCCCTCCACATGCAAAGGGAATTTTTGGAAAAACATAAATTTACTATTGATTACATTACCTGTATAATATTGCTTAGAGTGTAGGTGTCAGAGTATGATCAAAAGAATGATGCATAGTTAACTATGCTTTGAGGAACTGTGAGAGAGGCTCTGTTAAAAAAGGCAGAGGCCCTTTTAAACAGGTGCATTTTGTTATCTTGATTGTTTTGAAGCGTTAATCTATTAATATTTCCTTTGTTTTACTGGTGTTCATTTACATGTTTTCTGAGCAGGTTTTTTTTTAATTAAAGCAATCTTCTTTGGATCAATTATTTATTTTGTGTGTTGCCATTACTGTTTACATTCGCAGTGAAACAGAAAAAAGGTTGTCTACAACATTACACTGTAGTCTATGCCATTCTTTAAGGTTCTCAATTCCAGGTTTGCAGACACAGATCAACATAGGTCAGTGAAAAACAGCTAGTAGATAGTCTGATAATAATTTAATTCCACACCCTTGTTGGTAAATATTTCTTTTTCATTTTATTAGATTCAGAAGAAATACTTTCAAAATTTAATTTTTGTGTAGTGTTTTGTTTAAAAAGCAGGATTGTTATGTTGCTGAAGGTGGTATTGAATTCCTTTGTAAAAGAATCACAACTTCTCAAGTACCTGGGACTACAAGCATGCTCTATAATACTTGGTGATTTTGTGCTTTTATAATGTAATATAAATTGTTGTGAAGTAATATGTTAGGGAGGTGTTAATATATCTTTGAATTGATATTGTTCCTCATATATTTTTTAAATTAAATATCATTCCTCTTTTTGATGAAAGTTTAGAATATTTCGAATTGTTTTTAAGCCATTATATTGCTTAAGTCTTCTATTTTCCTTATAACTTTTTCATTTTAATCTTTAAGATTTAGTTTTAGTAGTTTTTGAAGTTATCTGTTCTCTATATCTGTGTGTGCTGTGCACATGAGTGAATGTACATCGAGGAGGCCAGGGCCTGGAGTAACAAACAATTGTCAGGCACCAGATAGGGGTGCTGACATTGAACTCAGGTCCTCCACAGAGCCATTCATGTATTTAACCTCTGAGCTATCTTTCTAGGCCCATGATTATAATTTTAACATTAAATTATGTGTATTTGCAGGTGTCTTTGTCTGTTTGTTCATGTTAGTTGAGTGCCTAAGGAGGACAGAAAAGCAACAGATCCCCTGGAATCAAGTTAGAGGCAGTTGTGAACAAACTGACATGGGTGCTAGGAACCAACCTCTAGTCCTCTGCAAAGCAGCCATCTTGCTTAACACTGTGAAAACTCTTCTTCATTTTAGAGGTCTAATACTCTGTTCCATACATTATTGAAAATTTGAATACTAAATATTACTGAATATTAAACCACTCTATGGAACTCTCTTTTTCTTTAAAGTATTTCAGGTTTTATTTTACAATACATCAGAGCATTATCTGATACTTTAATTTGTAACTGTTATATTTTATTTATATCATCATTCGAAAATCTTTCATTTCTGGAGTAAAAGATGGCTCAGTTCGTAAACGTATTGCCAACATGTCTGATGAATCGAATTCTATCCCAAGGACCTATATGGTGAAGGTAAAATTGACTCCCACTAATTGTTTTCTACCTCTGACCACAGCATATGCCACAACAATGTATAAATAATTGTAATAGATTTTATAATCTAAATAAATAAATTAATTGATCCTTTACACATACATGAAGGGACACAATAGCACTCTTTCTATTTTGAAAGCTTTGTAACTTATATTCCTTATGTTTTAGATTAACATTCACTCAGATTTTTTTTGTGGACCTTGTCTGAAATGTCCTTTTCTATCTTTGTATTTTAATATATTCTTTTAAGTTGCAGGGTCAATCTGTCAGAGTGGCAAATATGATTGTTCAAAATATATTATGACACCAAATCTGTACTTAATTGGAATGTCTAGTCAATTTCTACTATTTTGTAGTTGAAGATAACACAGTATGAGCTACTTCCACCTGTCCACTGTTTGTTGTTATAATAGTATCTCCAGTCTTTGTGTGCTACATCAAGTTTGCTTCTCAGCTATTCCGTTTACTCTGTACTAAAAATCTTCCAGATTTGATTCACTTACTTTCATGTTCTTTTCCCCTCTTATAAGTTTCCTTGTATATCACAAGTATTATTTAATCTATAATGATTGGATTTTATTTAATACATCTTAGATTCAATAGTATGAAAGCACTTTGCTCCAGCAGAGCTGCATCTCTTCCTGTTTAGAAAGTCTCTCTAGCAAAGTGCATTTGTTCTCCCATCAATGTAGTTCACATTTAATCATCCTTTGTTTTTCTTTTTATGTCACAGAAGAGAAAAAAATTCAGATCCATAAAGCTTTTTGTGGACTTCCATATTAACACAAGTATATACCTTTACAGTGTTATTATTGTGTGTATGTTAGTTAACATTAAATTTTTTACTATTAAATTTCAGACACACATGCTCCTTTTAGCCCTGTGTATAAGAATTACACACAAAAGTGTAGAAGGTTCTAGCTTCTGTGATACTATTCTATTTTTCTTTTATTAATGGATCAATTTATGAATCTGTTCTAGTATTTATTAGCTAATTGATTTTATAATTATTATTTTATTTATCAAAATAGTAATGATGAAGTATCAAAGTATCAAAACACTGTAATAATTTCTGCTAAGATACATTTTACTTTGATAATTTATATCTAGGTATAACATAATGTTACATAGTACTTTCATTATTACACACATAATTTCTCCAATTGCCCCCATGATTTTGTAGCTTCGATTTTTTTATTCAAAGAAATAAAGAAATTGATAAACATTATGCATATTATCATTTATTTTTGTCAACTACTGAAAAAAGTCTCCAGTAAAATATATAAATTCTCAGTAGCAGGTAGACACAACTTGTTTGAATATGTAGCAATATTTAAACATTTGATTAGCACATTAAACCAACAGGTTTTCTTGGGACATTTTCATAAACATTTGGTTTAGTTTATGTCCATCTTGCCTGTTTAAAATCATTATTTTGGTGCCATGTTCACAACTGTATCCATCCAGACTCAGCACCTCTCTTTTATTTGTTGTCATATATTCCATTACCCTCCATACAATTAGCAGAAAAGAATCTTAACTTTTGCAGCATGTGACCTGCATCAGGGAGAATCAGGGTATCTGCTGAGTGTTGTGTTTTCTTCTTGAGCAATGCATGGCAGTAGGTGATTTTATTATAGTGGGATGACCCTGTATTTATAAAATTAAATCATTGTATTATAAATGTAAAATAAATATATGTAAAAATTAATGACATATCTTTTATTAAATATAGTACAAGGCTTCACTGTATTTCTTGGTTTTGAAACAGCATTCAATGTTAACTTCTACAATCAATTTGAATATCTACAATTTAGGTAAAAATACAATAGGTAATAAATGTGAAAACTATGCTTTGTCTTAGTCAGTCATTCAAAGCTGTATTCTCTCATCAATTGGATAAGATTTGTTGTTTTAAGATGTGCAACTATAATGAGTAGAACAGCTACAAAAGAGTGAATGATTTGATAAAGGAAAGACTTCTTGTTTAAACAATAGTTTGAGTTGAAGGAAATCAATACCATTAAGCATCCAAGAAAACTATGAAAGGATATATTTAACTAAAATCAGAGCTAGGGAGAAAGATTACATGTTTCAGAAGGGAAAACAAGATATGCTTGACTTTAAATAACAATAGCAGAATTAAAGAGTCTAAGTAATACTGAATAGAAAATTGCTTAAAGACAACAGCTTAGGCATCATAGATTCTGCCCTTCCTTACAAACCGTGATGCTCAAGACTGATTTTCACTTGAATTTCACAGTATAAAGGTGATGAATTTGTACCCAAGAGGAAGTCTCTGTGATCTCAGTAATACTGAAGAGTACCAAATGGGAGGAGTCTGAAAACTTCCTTGCAGTTTCTTAGATGAGTGCAATGAAACACCTTGAACACTCACAGATAATAAAAAGATCTTGTTTATGAGCCATCAGCCAGAAGGAACAATGTTAGTTGTACTGCTGCGGTAGAAATGAAAACTCTCAGATTTTATAGAAATGAGCTATTTCTGCACTAATCCTTAGTTCTGGCCAGCTCTGGATGATTTGCATGTACCTAAAGCACAGCCCACTGCCTTGAGTATATTTTAAAGGAGTGGTCACTACCTCCACAGATTTCTATTCACATCACATGTGATACAATATGAACATGAATATCTTTGCTATATTCCTGGGGTTGATGATATTCTGGTTCACAAGTAAGGAGGATAAGAATTGTAAAATTTCTCAAAAGACAGTGGTTATTGTTGCTTGTCTTAGATGATAATACTGTCATTATTAATTGCATGGGTTTTTCCTCTTAATTTTTCAAATTCAGGTGCCTGAAGTGACATTTAGGTTACACAGTCTACATCCTGGGATCTGCATCTCTGGGAGACAGAGTCACCATCATTTGTAGAACCAATGAAGATATTAAAAATTATATGGTTTGGTACCAACAGAAACCAGGGGAAGTTCCAAAGCTCCTTATTTATTATGCTTCCAGTTTGCAATCAGGGCTTTCCTCCAGGTTCAGTGGCAGTGGGTCAGGGACAGATTTTTCCTTTACCATCAGCAGCCTGGAGCCTGAAGATATTGCAACTTATTACTGTCAGCAAGATTTTATGTTGTACCACGGTGATACAAGTGATGACAAAACCACTCATAGAAGGAAAAGTGAGAATGTAAACTGCCCAGATTTTTCTTTACATTTTATCTGATGACAGCATTTCTCAGATGCAACCGGGGTTTGAGGGTCACTTGGAGGCTTTTGTGAATGGCACAAGGAGGTTGATATGCACTCAACTCTCTACCATACCATCACAATTTTAGCTGTCACCCATCTTATGTTTCATTAATAACAGGAGTTTGCATATCTGATACAACTAGGTATCAATTGGGATGCATGAAGGAAAACAGAAGCCTCCCTAAGTATTTAAAGTGATTAGTTCAATACATGATAACAGAATATCTGTAAGATCTTTTAAGTGCCTTGGGTGCTCTTGAAGTTTGAAGTAGATACTACCCAGTAAACTCACCTATTCTTTCACAATACAGAGCTCTCTACCCAGTATGTCTAGGCTGTCTAACCATACTGTTTTCAGAGAGATTAAGAAGTCTGGGAGCCTGATATAGCTTTCTCCTTAGAAGTCTTCAAGAGTCTGACATACTCAGAGGCAGATGCTCACAGCTAACCATTAAACTGATCATGGGGTTCCAATGGAGAACAAAGAGTGAAGGCTGAAGGAGTTGAGAGGATTTGCGACACCATGAGGAAAGCAACTATATCAACCAACCTGAGCCCCCAGGATCTAAACCACCAGCCTGGGAGCGCTTAGGGAGGGATCCATGGCTCCAGCTATATATGCAAGGGAGCTATATATAAGTGGGAGAAGAGATCCTTGATCCCATGAAGGCTGGACGTCGTGGGGGGGTATTCAAGGGTGGAGAGGTGAGGTATGGGGGAAGGTGGGTGGGGATACACCAACATGGCGGCAGGAGGAGTGGGGAAGGGATAGTGAGTTCCTGGGAGGGAGGTGGGGAAATGGGGTAAGGAGAGAACATCTGAAATGTAAATAAAATTTCCAATTTAAAAAAAAAAAAGAAGTCTGAACTACTATTTATTTTAATAACAGAAAACATAGTATAGTTGATATTACTGAATTTTCAAATAACTGCAGATAAGGGATAGATTCATATTATGTAAATATGCTCTTGGAAGTATTATCAGTAAGTATAGAATCATAGTAAAAAAAATACAAAAATGGAGATTTAATTAACTCACACATTAATCAGAAAAAGATATACTTCCAATCTGAATTAACAGACTAATTAAAATTAACAAATACATAAATAACCTAATCTTCCTTAAGAGATTAAAGTCTTATTACTCAAGCTCACCATAAGACACCTAATTTTCTTCTGATGTAGATTGATGGAAATATGAAATAGTAATCTATAATTTATGAGCACTACTGATTGTCTATGTTTTAAGAAGACATCTATGTTAGATTGGCATGTTCTGTTTAATAGGTTGTATACTTTATTATGAGTGATTGCCATATTCAGCATTTAGAGATGTCTTCCATTGTTGAGCTATGATATTCCTGACAAAGCAGTTATCATGTTAAAACTTTAAACTATTTCTTATAACAGTGGGTAGATGCTATGAAATTTGTTCAAAACACACTAATTTTCATGACATAGAAAAAATATTTATTCACCTCATTGATTCCTAATTAATTTGTCCTAGGTGAGAGAAAAAGCTTATAACAGCAAATAGAGTTTGTTTCTTTCTGGGTTAGGGGAAACCAGTTTTACTCTGAAGCTTAGTGATGCAGGGCCCTGGAAGGTTCCAGAGATATTTTTAAATTACATAAAATGATGGTGGTCCATTATTATATTTTTCTAAGTGCACATTTTATACGTTAATAAAAATATAGTATATGCAGTAATTAAAATATGTTTTTAATTACATATATATGTTTTTCGAGACAAGGTTACTCTGTATAGCCCGGGCTGTCCTGGAACTCACTCTGTAGACCAGACTGTCCTTGAACTCAGTAATTCGCCTGCCTCTGCATCCCAAGTGCTGGGATTAAAGGCGTGCACCACCACTGCCTGGCTAAATTATATTTTTAAGCAGACTAATATTTTCATATGCTGTGAATGCTCTATGTAGACAGTGCTACTCTCCAAATTATTCACAATGTTCTCTCTGTCCTTTTTCCTGCAAGATGACAGAGACAAAGCAGATCTTCATGTAAAACCATAAAAATGATCCTACTACAAGAACCCTCTATGCATCAAACACTTTCTGTGCATTCTCTCAGAAGTGAAGAGATTTTAATTCTATTGTAGTACAGGAGACTAACAGTAGTAGAAGGGAAGAGAGAGTGAAGAGAGAAAATAGATGGAATAGGTCAAGAAAAGAGAGAAGGAGAATATAGGATACATGAAGAACAAGCTTGACTTCACTGGTTTTTACTTCATTGGTGTATCATAGTCTTAACTCTTATTGGATGGTGGCTGATTAATCAGTTGGACCATGGATGCAGTCACAAACATGTTGGCAAATAGACTTAATGCAGACATGAAAAATTACGTATGAGCACAGAAAAGAATACAGGATATGGCCATGGAAAGTGAAAGCTACTCAGGCTGAAAGAATCAATGGGAAAATCTTCCCATAAATCCTCTCTGAAGCTTCAACATCCACACCCTGATGAATTTTTAGTGATTCTACTATTTAAAACTCAGATATACTTTTGCATCCCTTTCATTTAAAGTATAAGGTTGGTAATTGGTTACAAGAGTCCCTGAAGCAACTAATATAAATTTGATTTAGAGAACAAAATCGTTTAAAACTTCTCTGATTTAATATCCTGGTTCAATTCTCTAGTACTTCAAATAAGAGGTGCAAGATGTTTGTACCTTAATAGGAAAACACATGAATTCCCTTAATATATCATGAAGCTCATGATAGTTGTGCAATATGGATTATGTCTGTTATTCTTGGATCCTCTCAATGTCTGCTGATTTACATGAACTCAGAGAACTACCTGTTGCATGTATATATCATGAGTAAAGTATTCACATCCTGTGCAGATGTCAGTTACAGTAAAGACATAGCATGGCCACAAATTTCACCTTGAACAAGAGAAACTAGTATCTAAAGTGTTAAAACTTATCACTGTCAAACGTCGACAGTGATCCAAGTTGTAATATAAAATTTTCAGGCAAGAAGAGTTAGCCTAAGGTGCTCCCGATATTTGTTGTTCTGTCCCTACCTGATGTGGTGAGGTTTTGAGTATCACTTGGAAGTTTTGGTAGAAGGACTGCAGGAGAATTATATTTACCTAAATTTGAATACCAAACTCTCAGCCCAATTAACATATATGATATTGTCTCTCATGATTTTATAAGAAGAGAAGTTTTGTCCCTGACCTATTCTGTATTCTGTGTATTCTGTACAGGAAAATAAAAGCACTATATTTATTCATGTAGGTATCATTTCAATACATCTAATGGGAGTGTAAGTAGGACTTATGAATTTACTTGCAAACTCTTAGTAACATAAATACTTTTATTTGAAACATTGAATTCTCTGGTGCTATTGTGAATGCAGTGCTCCTTGCATTGAAGGTACTAGCATCCTAACCATGCTGTCTTTAGACTTACTAAGAGAGCTAGTATTACAATTGAGTATTGTCAATAAAAAACAAATATGGTTACTGCCATGGAATAATATCAGTGTAGATGAGTGGGAAAATATTTATTTATGTATGTTAAACCTTTGAGGTATCCTCAACATGTTTCAGATCAGTAAAAAAAAAAAATGAAATTTTATAGAGATAAAGTATTAGAACAGATGAAAAAAGGAGACATTTCATTAACCAGGAGTTTTAGGGAAGTTAATTAATAGATTTATGTGGATTTGGTATAATGCTATCTATGTTTTGTTAATTAGGTCCACAACTTGCATGAGACTCTGCATGTCTGCACAAAAGACACTGAGGGTTCCTGACCCCAGTTGGTTTTGATTTGAAATAAAGTTGCCATCACAGGGCAGAGACAGAGGTGAAACTTTTAGGAGTACCTGGCAAGAGACTGAAGATAGAGAGCCACCATTCTGGACACAGAGTAGCCACTACCCTGAGAAGGCCACAATAGAGATACACCAGGCCTGAGAAGTGCAAAAGAGAGAGCATGGCCATCATGTAAGCAATCTTGGGGATTGTGGTACAAGAGAGCTGCAGGTCTAGGTCTAGAGCAGCCAAGATGGAATATAAGTTTTAGTAAGTGACAAGTTGTGATTATCAGAAAGTTCATGAGCTATGTAAAGGTTACAAAGTAGCCCATTCATTGAGCTGTTTAAGGCATATTAAAATATACAAGCTCTCTCTCTCTGTCTCTCTCTCTCTCTCAAACTCTCTCTCTCTCTCTCTCTCTCTCTCTCTCTCTTCTCTCAAACTCTTCTCAATCTCTCTCAACCTCTCTCTCTCTCTCTCCTCTCTCTCTCTCTCTCTCTTCAACTCTCTCTCGTGTGTGTGTGTGTGTGTTTGTTGTGGTATCTGTATGACTGTCTTTTTATATTTTTTCTTTTGCTCTGGCTAATGAAAATTTATTTTTCATTTGGGAAGTCAGAAGATTGAGGAAGGAAGAGAGGATTATTTGAGTAGAGATCATTTGTTCAGTTACATATCTATTAGGATATAATTTTTTTTCTCTTAGTAGATGAACGTGTTATTGTGATCTACATTGTAACGAGGCATCAAGTATTTTATTCAGAACCAAAATGAAGGTTTTCTTTCAGAGAACAGATACTGTGCAATAGGACATATGTCTCTGTTTAAAATTCACTCAAAAGACAATTCTCGTTCTATTTGTCATCCAGAAGGACAAGGTGTTGGTTGCTAAGGGGTCTAATGTATGTAATTTTCTGTTTTGAATAAGTTTTGTTCAATGCACATGTCATTTTTTCAGTGATGTTTCTGATTACAATCAAATGCATGGTAGATCATGCATATAAATAAGATAATGAATGAACTTTGTATAAAGTTAAATTTTATGAAATTCCTATGAACTTAATTTTATAGAAAACCTATGTACTTAAAGGAGAAAATTTATATGCTTAAAGGAAACAGTTTAATAAATAAACAAGTCTCATTTTCCTGTCTGTTCCATTGTTCATTTTGGATGAGGAATGTCAACAAGGTCTAGTGAATCAAGTGGTTTTCACTCCCCTTTACTCTCATCATTGTTGTTTGCTCATCATTGGGATTGGGTGCTGAGAGGGCACCTGTTCACCATTATTCTGAGCAAGATGCAATATCACTGTTGTTCTAGCTAATGAGGCAAAAACAAAATGCATGATGCTTATGATGTAGCTAACACACTCATGCTTCAATGTCCTTAGTTGCAACCAATAATATGGAGTTACTCAGCACCTCTCTCATGTAAATAAATAACACAATTGGTAGCTGGGACACTCTAAACAAGGACAATTTTCGAGGGTCTAAATCACTGTGAGAGGAACATGTGAACCTTGGAAGAAATTATAAACGCCATAATCATTAGGTTCCACTCTCCTGATCTTGAGTTTGAAATCTGACCCTGACCCACTGCAACTGAATTTTTCTGGGACCTCAGAAAATCGGTTGGAAATTCTGTAGATCAGGACCTGCAATGACTGGCCTGGCTTCTGCGGGTGCCATTGCAAATAGGTATTTCCATTACTGTGTACACATAATGGAATTTCTTTTTATTTTCTTTTTTTTTTTTAAAAAAGCGATGACTAATTTTACATTAACAAAACAAGTAAACTTAAAGTCCTACAGGAATTTTAGCCATAACTTAGGTCATCCCAGTTCATCTGTGTCATAATATTCATTGTAGTAAAGGTTCTCTCCTATCTGGAACATACCTCACACAAGTAAACTTCACAGTCCCACCCCTGGAGATAAGACACATCTGCTCATACATAGACAGAACACATGTGGTCAGCAACGGAACCCAGGGCTTATATTCTATACTCATCTTCCTCACTCACTACATTCTGTCCTCATCAGGAATCCTAAACAACAGGAGCACCACAAGCCAACCAGACAACTTCATTTTGAGGAGGCAGCCTGGGGATTCAAAGCAATCACTGTAGGATGACAACTGAACTTTTATCTCAGACTAGCAAGGGTGACTCTTCCCTAGGGAGCAATATACAAAGGTCATGGCAAGTGCTACAACAAGATACAGGGTTGGGTCTGCTGAATATCCATGCAGCCTGGAATAAAGTCTCTAGAGGGTCAAATGGATTCTCTCAAGAGATGATACAATGCAGCCCAGTTCAGGAACACATTCCAGAGACAGGCAACAGTTTAGGAACAGCTCCCAACTCCAGTTGTTGGGACACACACATGCAAACTGAGCTACAAATCTGCTTCATGTGTGCCAGGGTCCCAGTCCAGTCAGTGTATGGATTGGTTCGTAGCTCAGTTTTACATACTAATAAAGGTCAGAGGGCAGAGCCAATTAAGCATTCCTCCCCAGACCCTTCCCACTTCTCCCTCCCTATTTAACTCAGTCTGCCCTGAGTTTGGGGGGGGTACATCCAGATCCATCCACCATCTGCCATGACAATAAAGCCTTTTGGAACCAAGGACTTTCTCGTATCATTGGGGCCTGCTGGGCCTGCCGCCACCGAAGCCTCCAGCCACTGGAACCTGGGACCTTCCTCCGTATGTGAGACAGACTGCCTGGAGGCCTCCAGGAAGCCTCCACCTCACAGGTCCCGGGCCACTGCCACGTGGGCCTGGGGCCTGCTGCTGCGGCCCCCCCGGGTTTTTACCACAGGTCATGGCTAGTGCTACAACATAGAATATAGGCAAGAATTATGCAGGATTTTCCTGATTGCAAAAATCACATAATATATCTTCTATGACTGGGATAACCATCTAAAACAAAATATGTATGCTTGATGATAAAATGACATGATAAAATTGTTCCTTTTGAAGATACCAAAGCACTTAAAATAAGTGCAGTATTACAGAAACACTTGAAAGAATGATAATAAAGATATATTTACTAAATCATACCCTACAATGTGAATACCTCTGCTTTTGCTCCTTTTCTTCATTTTAACATGACAGAAAGCTTTCATTTTAAGAATGCTAAATACAGAATTTATGAGCTGTCTTTCTTCTGAACCATTGAATTTGTCTCCATGGTAGTTCAAAAGACAATACAAATACTAGGAAGGTAGATCACAAGTGTTTACCATGAAAATGGAAAATTGATGAATAACAAATATAATAGTCATAGGAAATATGGTTTGAGGAAACTTTGAAAGTGAGAAATAGATCCCTGGGACTGTGGCTAAAGAAATTTATAGGCAAATTTCAGATTATTTGTCTGATATCATAAATATGTATAATTTTTCATTTAGCAATTAAACTTCAGGGAAATGACTTTTACATTCAGTTGTTTATTCTGTGTTTGTATTATCTGTGCATAGACATGTTCATTCACATGCACACATGGAGGGCAGAAGCAACTCTGTATAATGTGGGTTCAGAGAAAAGATAAACCTGTTTGATTGTTGGAAGATACTTTTATTTGCTATGAACTCTCATCAGTTCTCTTGGTATAATGATATTAGTACCGTATATTGACTAAGAATTCTTTTAGAGGATTAGACGATTGACTAAGCTTTAAGAATATTTACTGTTTTTCTAGAGGACCTGAGTTTACTAACTAGCATCTATTCTGACCTTGCTATTAATTATTGGTTCAGATAAAGAGATTTTACCCACATGTTTTAACATCTATGGGCACCCACACACATGTGTGGTTACACACGAAACACACCAACCCTTACACATCAATTAGAAAATACTTAAGTCACTTTTTCACCAATAGAAAGTAATAACTATATGCTAAATCAAGAGAAAGTGGAAGGTGTTATACCTCTAAGTCTGTGGAGTATTGTTTGATTAATGATGGATGTGAGAATATCTAGCCTGATGTGGATAGCAAGATCGTCAGCCAGGGGTCTCAGGTGGTATAAGAAAGCAGGCTGAGTTAGCCATGGAGAGTAAGGGAGGGAGCAGCTTTTCTCATTGCCTCTACTTCAGTTTCTGTCTCCAAGTGCTTGCTTGGCTTGAGTTCGTACCCTGAATTTAATTCATGATGGCCTGTGATATAGAACTGTAAGCTGACCTAAACCTTTTCCTCCCCAATTGCTTTTGTTCATAGTGTTTATCGCAATAGAAATCAGTTTATAACAGTCCTATAGAGTTATCACATGTGTTCTATATCCAATTAGTAGAAAGTCTTTCTAAGAGGAAGTGTCTCTTATATCAATAGGAAAAAATTAACAGGAACAGTTTCATATTTCATCCTTATTGCATGTTAGGAACTCTCCCCATTTAGAGTTTTTCTCACTAGGAAATCACAATTTTGTTAGATTCTTTCTGGCTTTGCTTGAGAATCTATACCTCTGCTAGTCATTTGTATTCTGTAGCAACAACAAGGGAATTCAAGTTACAGAGGAGTTCATCTAGATGAACAAAAACTAGATCCCCTCTTTTAAATCCACAGAGTAATCTGAGCATGGGACCCCCCATTTCCCTGGATCTTCATTTAGAGATTGTTATTAGTAACTATATGGTCATTCAGAGCTACTCTGAATAGTCATTCTTCATCTTTATCCTCATCTAATGAAGACAAATTTTAAATCTTAATACTCAAAATAATACTGTTCATTTTAAACTGAATAATACTTGACAATTGTGACATGTATTAGAAGGAGAGAGTTACTAGATGCCATTCATAATGCCAGATTATACAAGGATAGTCTGTAACTCCATTAACTATTTAATCATTTAATCTTAAAGTACAAATTAATAAACAAAGACGTGCAAGCATATGTAATTTTACATGTAAAGATTAAAACAGGGCCTATTAACAAATCCAATTATAATAATATATGGTACACATCATAGAGTTCATGCTTAACACTGAGGTAAAATGGGCTAAATTGTTTTTAAAAGTTTAGAAAACAAGTATTTTGTTTGGATTTTTGTCTGTTATTTATTTATATTATCTTGAGACACCAAGAGACGGGCTTTCTTCAAACCAAATGATCTCCTCCTTCATTTCCTATAGCTAGACTAGCAATACTGGTAGTTGCCATGTTGCCATTATTTGTGATCCCCCCCTTTTTTTTTATTTAAAGAACTCATTTTCCTTCTTAGTTTATTTTACAATTTTTAAATAACTGTTCCTTTTCCTTGGATGCTGAGTTCAAATTAATGATGAATGTACATTAACAAATTAGCTGTTTGATCTATTCTGCTATTTACACACACACATACACATGTTCTCTCGTGTTGTGTGTGTGTGTGTGTATGAGCACGTGTGAGTGTGCCTGTGTGTGGTGTGTTGTGTTGTGTGTGTATGTGCAAGTAATCTCTAACTAAAGTGGAAAAAATCTAAGTACCTTGTCCTAAGGTTTTCCTGAGGACAAGTAGAAGAGTTTGGGATTAGTTACTTTGGCAAAGATGATCTCAAACCAACCTAGTATAGACTCTATTGTGTGGTCACTAGTATTAATTCCATGAATATCTGTAATGAAAAAGCAGTAAGATGATCAAGGAAAAATGCAAAATGTAAACCTTGAGGAGAAAAGAAGTACAAGATAATGGAATGGAGCTGAGTTCTGTATTCAAGGAGAGAAACACATGGAAGAATAGCCAGAATTAAATAGAATCAAGGAAGTGGTGATCTTGGGCCAAGAGCCATACTGCTAGCCTTAAAGTACAGCTTTTGTCGAGGCATAGTTGTACACATCTTTAATACTAACACTCAGGAGACAAAACAAGCATATTCTTAGTTCAAGCCAATCTGAGTCTACAAAGTATATCCAGGATTGCCAAACATAAACAATAGATGTAACCATCAAAACAGAAAGCGACTGAAGGTGTAAATGAAACACAGGACTATAGTCCAATCCCAGCAAGTAGAATAATTTGAACCCTTCAGCCATGCCCTCTGACTCACGGCTTTAGAGTCAAGGATAGAAGAAAGGGAATGTGGAATCTCCCTCCATGACTAAGGAAACCTGCTAAAGGAGTGTTTGACAAGGGTTTCTCTGTAGTGAGGCTCAAGAGGCCACTCTGTGAAGCTCTGAATATAAAGCAGGGATTGCTTTGGAGAGCCTGAAAATTTGAAGATGGCAGAGCTGTGGGAAAGCTGCCAAGAATCTCTGCTAATATGGATTGGAACCAGCCAAGAGAAAAAGGGTTTGCAGTCCACAAAGCTGAAAGAGTTGAGAAATTTGAAGATGGTTCAAATCTGAAGAGATACCAGACATGGAGATGGAGAGTTGCAAGATTTCCCAGACAGTTTTCAGTTTTGCTTTGGTTCAGTATTCCTTAACTATGCTCCCCTTTGGAACTGCAATATAGATCTGGTGCCACTTTGTGTTGTCAGTATGTGATCTGCTTTTTGAGTTTTATTTTACAGGGTAATACAGTAAGGAAGTTGCATATATCTGAGAAGACTATTTTTTGTTTATTTGTTTATATTTTATTTTTTTATTTATTTAGTTTTATTCATTCATTCATTTATTTTACATCGTGATTGCTGCTCCCTCTCTCCCGGCCCCCACCTCACAGAATACCTCCCTCCCATTCCTCTAATCTCTTCTCCTATGAGAAGGTTGGGGTCTGCTGAGTATCCCTGCAGCCTGGAATAAATCTCTAGAGTGGTAAAATGGATTCTCTCCCACAGAGAAGATACAATGCATCCCAGCTGGGGAACATATTCCAGAGACAGGAAACAATTATAGAAACAGCTCCCACTACAGTTGTTGGGACACCCAATGCAGACCGAGCTACAAATCTGTTTCATGTGTGCTAGGGACCTCAGTGAAGCTAGTATATGATTTTGTTCATATCTCAAGTCTTCCAGATCTTCCAAGGGCCCAGTCAAGTTGAATTTGCTGGTCTTCCGGTGGAGTTCCTATTACTTTCAGTGTTTTTAGTCCTTCTCCAACTCTTCCATAAGAGTCCCCAGTTCCCTGTAATATTTGGCTGTGTGTCTCTCAATCTGTTTCAGCTAGCAGCTGATGGAGCTTCTCAGAGGGAATGCTATGCTTGTTTCCTGTCTACAAGCATAACAGAGTATCATTAGCTATGTCAGGGTTTGGTGCTTGTGCATGGGTTGGGTCTCAAGTTCTACTGGTTATTGGTTAGCCATTCCCTGATCTCTGTTTCATCTTTGTCCCTGCATGACTTTTAGATGGCATATTTTGGGTGGAAATTTTGTGGGTAGGCTTTTGTCCATATTCCACCACTGGGGGTCCTTCCTGTCTACAGGAAGCCTCTTCAGGTTCTTTCGCTATATGCCTTGAATCTCTGTTCTCTCCAAAATTTTTAACATGAAGGGGTGTTGGATTTTGTCAAAAGATTTTTCAGCATCGAATGAGATGATCATATGATTTTTTTCTTCAGTTTATTTATATGGTGGATTACTTTGATAGATTTTTGTATATTGATCATGATGAATGATGTTTTTGATGGGTTCTTGGATTCAGTTTGCAAGAATTTCATTGAGCATTTTTGTGCCCATGTTCAATAAGAGATATTGATCTGAAATCACTTTCTTTGTTGAGTCTTTATGTTTTAGGTATCATTGTGACTGTGGCCTCATAGAATGAATTTGGCTATGTTCCTTCTATTTCTATTGTGTGGAATAGTTTGAGAAGTATTGCTATTTGCTCATTTTTGAAAGTCTGTTAGAATCCTGCACTAAAACTATCTGGACTTGAGATTTATTGGTTACAAAAATTTAATGACTGCTCTTATTTCCTTAAGGATGATAGAACTATTTAGATAGTTTATTTGGTCTTGATTTGAAAGTGGTCAAGAGGACAATATTTTTGCACTGTGACTTTCTGCACCCTATCTCAATGTAGCCAGCTGACATACCAGCCACATTTCCATGAGCAAGTCTTTCATCCTGAAAACAACTAAGACAATTGCTAGAGGTAACAAATCTTATAAAAGTTTAGATATAAGGAATAATAAAAGTGGGAAAAGTAAAAAATCTCCAAACAATATTAATACTCCATTAAAGACAACTTGGGAGACTCTACCACATGTCAATCAAACCCATAGCCACATTTTGTTTCTAGGAGGAAGCAGCTGGGAGAAGAGCATTTTCTTTCAGTCTGTAGCACTGTGTGTGGGCTACTACTCCCCTGCTGACAATAGTAAGTGGCAGCAATTTCATCCTGCATGCAGCTGATTGTCAGAGTGTAAGAGGTCCCAGACCCACTGCCACTGAAGGTGTTTAGGACTCCTGAAGCCAGGATGGATGTCCCATAAATCAAAAGTTAGAGGAGGAGCCTGGCTTCTTCTGGTACCAGTGCAAGTAATTGGAACTTATACTTGAGCTGGCACTGCATGTGATGGTGACCTTCTCCCCTCGAGATGCAGTTATGGATACTGGAGACTGGTTGAGCACAATTTCTCCCTTTGACACTATGATCAGAAAAAAGTGATGATGAGACAGAAAGATTAGTAGAAAATAGAGACACAAAAATAAATTCACATTCTGAGTATTCAGAAGAAATAAAACAAAAACCAAAAAAAAAATGTTTATCTTAGACTCAAACTTCCTCTAAGGTAAGAATTTTGGGTTCTTAACTCCTAGACCTCTCTCTTCTGTTACCTGGGACACAGATTAGCAATAGGCTGAGAATCTGCACCCAAAAATCTATTGTGCTTTCTAATCTTGGTCTCAGGCTCATTACTGTTCTTCTCATAAGTATATCTATGTAAAGCAACTGTGAGCCATTTGTGAGTTCTCAAGATGAAGTATGCAAATAGCAAGATATAGGCTAGGCCCTTCTAGGCTTATAAACTCATTTCATCCTTTTAACTAACGCAAACCTATTTAAACCAAGTTAGTGTTTATTTGTATATATTACACTGATGGAAAGGGATTTCACTGTTTCTCTTTCTCCTCTTTATGGTGAATATTTCTGATCCACTTTATTGCTAATGTATTTTTGTGAAGTCTGGCTTAATTTGATTCTCTAAGTAAGGCATGATCTACTGAGCAGTATGAATGGAATTAGAGGTACTAATTTTGTAATAACTATCATTTATCCAGTACTCATGCTGGATTTGAGTGAGCCCTGGGCTGGAGGTCATGAAGACAGGCTCTTCTGAAGAACCACAATTCTCAATATGCACTATGCTGTTACTTTTTGGGTTGTACCATATTATTATCTGGGAACATTTCAACACATTTTTTCTCAAATAATTATTCTGCAATTATTAAAGTGTGACAGCTACAGAATCTAAAAATTCTTGAAGAAGTTTGATAAAAACATTCTTTATCTTATAGCAAATTTTAATTATGTTCTATGAACTTTAAAGTTAAACAGAGTCCACGAGGGAGTTGGGATCTCTCTAGAAATCCTTTAAGAACATCACCTACATTACTCCATCATTAACAACTTCTTCGATAGTGTATCAAAGATTAAGAAAAATAACAGAATTTGTGAACAGATGCATGCATTGAGAGAAATTGAATTAAAAATTATTGAACAATTGAGTTGTTAAGTATGTTTTTCTGACCACTCAGTTCTAAGTAAATGGCTACTTTTCTTTACAGTGCCCCAGGATCTCATGTTTCATCTTTTGTGTTTAATAGTTATATGCTAGTTTTATTGTACCTTAAGAATAAATGATCTTTCATAATTTTTGTGAAGACAGTTTTTATAATTTAACAGCAATTGTACTAAATCATCTGTGGTATGAAATAAAGCAAGCAAACACACCCCTTAGTCAACAAGCCTCATTGTGGAGAAAGGACTGGATATCTCTATCAGGTCAATTCTGAAAATAGAGTTTCTTTTTCAAGAGGCTTCTAAAAGCATAATAATAATTATCTTTGACCTACCGAAAATCAGAGATATACAATTTTTCCATTCATTGATTTAGGTTTATTTATTTTATAAATGTTTTGTCTACATGTTCACCATGTGGATGTTGGTTCCCAATGAAGTCAGTAGAGGGCTTTAGATTTGTGGAACTGAAGTTATGAGTAGTTGTAATCAATTGTGTGTATATTGGCAATTGAACCCAGTTTTTCTACAAGAACAACAAATGCTCTTATCTGTTAAGCCATTTTTCCATCCCCTGGGACATCCAATTTTAACCTTCATGTTAATTCAGTTCCCTCCATTCAGCTGTGGTACTATGACTATAACCAGCTGCCAGTCATTTAGAGATCTTCTTGGGGTTCAGGTGGATCAGTTACCTAGGAACTATTCATTTTCTTTATTCCTTTCTTTACTCTCTCTTTCTCTTCTTCTTTCTTTTTCTTTCTTTCTTTCTTTCTTTCTTCTTCTTTTCTTTCTTTCTTTCTTTCTTTCTTTCTTTCTTTCTTCTTTCTTTCTTTCTTTTGTTTTTGGTCATTATTTATTGAGAGCAGCCAAGGATACAAAGGTTAAACATGGTCAAAGAGATGAGGCATATGTACAAGTGGTAGAAAAGCAATGAAGTTTTCTATATTATAAGAGTGAAAGAAAAATGCTTGAGGAAAACAAGATTGCTTCCAGCCTGCAAGGGGGAATTGAAGGCCAATCAGGAAACGGGATTGAGGCTAAAATAGAAGACTTAAGTCTGGATTGTTGTGATTTGTTTCTCATTTTCCTCTTTCCACATCTTTGGACTTAATTTATCAGTAGTGCCCAGGAATGAATATTATTGTGATACTGCTCCAAACTCTGGAGATATTGACTAGAGAGATATGTGTCTGTGCTGCCATCTTCTGGTGAGATAACCAAAATGAAGAACGTGTACTTTGTTTTAGAGGCTAGAGGAAAAGCTATATCACAGTGACTACTGCCATATAGACGTGTGCTTTATAAACAAGTCATTTGCTGAAAATTGCAGACTGGAGCTCTTCTTTATTCCCAGATGTCAGAAGCATGAGAAGCAATAATGTCCATGCAGCCACACACATGCACACACACTACAATTCATGCAATCATTAATTACAGAAACATTAACAAGAAAGTTTTAAACACAGCTACAAAAGTATTTAAAGTGTATTAATTCTCCAGAGTATATTATGTCCACATTCAAAGATACTAAATACTCCCTTACAATGATATTATAACCAGCTGAAATAGTGTAGAACTTTTTATGGTAAATGTGGTATCAAAGTCATTTAATATAAATCCCCAGTACAACAAATGGTTGAATATCCAATGAAGATTTTAAAGGATAACACACTATTGATGCTGGTAGCTACCTGTTAGTTGAACATTGCTGCTGCTACTCAGCATTAAGAGAAAATACTAATACTACACAAAAATGTGTAGTAAAAGTTAAACACTTAGAATGTGAAATCAAATTTCTATTGAAATGCAGTATTTTGGGCTCAATATGAAGGCAAATTATCACTCTGATGAACCTCTGAATGGAATAACAAAGTAAGTTGAGAAGCACAAAATCTCACAGAAGACATAAGATGTAGGCTGTTGTGGCACAAATGTTGATAACTCTCATTGACAATAACATTTTAATTGTAATAGCTTGCATGATAGCTTCATTATAACATATTGAAGTATGGCTGAGTAGATTGTGAGTCTCTAAAGAGACTCACATGGCCTTGTAGATCATCTTGGCTAAATCAGGTGATATTCTGGCTTTCATTGGCATTAAGTTCTAAATTGCTCAAATGAGGATCAGACACAATCATTTTCTAAGATTTACTGTTTTGTTTCCATAGCCTTTTGGATCCTGTATTGTCATAAGTACAACAATGGAAACAGCAGGTCTCTGTTGAAGGTCTTACATTTTATCTGAATGTGAACTTACTGTGTAGAGACTTCCCTGAGATTCCTCACCTCCTAGAGTTGCTAATTTTGGATTCCCAGGAGAGAGACAGATTGTCAAGTATAGATTATGGTTCTAAAATCAATATGATGTTTTTTACATATTTAAATATGGATCTTTTTATTATCTTATTTTCAAGTTTAGTGATTCCTTTGATCTTGAAGAAGATGTAAGACTTCGATTGAGTTCTATGATAAACATTTTTGAAATTATACTATAATCACATAATTTTCCAACTTTCTTTTCATCTTTCCAGATATTTCCACCTATGTTTCTTGTGTGTACAACTTTGTTGGAACTAAGCACTTTATCTACTAAAAATCTCTACTTCCCTAAGTCTCATATTCATGTATATTTACTCTGTCATTTCTAGTCCTTGGGTTTCGTTCCATGTGTGATATATTTATATGTGGTTCAACAGTAAAATGCAGCCAATTCCATGAGAGAAATAGAATAGAGTTGGAAGTCTTTCACATGACTATGTAAAGAGAGCAGACTGAGAGCAGGATCAGTAACCTGAGCTACCTATAAAATACCAAGATTAGGTGTGTGTGATTGCAAGGCCATTATATTTTGATGGAAAGTGGGAAAGTTCCTGATATTGGATGGAGTTGATTGATCTAATTTGGCAGAGCCTTGATAGACAGAGTCAAGCTTACTGGATAACAAATTTGTCCCTTCAGTCATAGCAATAATTCCTCAAGTTTTATTTTCAACTCCTTTTGATACTTAATCCAAAGTACCACTGAAAAAATACCTAACATAAAGGAATTCTCTGCTTAATAAATTCATACATACCAATGAAAATAGAATAGGATTTCATCAGATTTGAGGGATTGTATGAGAATGACAGTGACTGTCATTAATGGACAAATTAATGTCAAGAGACATGTAGAATGTAAAGAAACAAGAAGTGTTCTTTGAGTCACAAAAAAGAACATTTTTTTTCTTTTTGTAAGTAAACCTGTACTACTCTTGCTTTGAGGGGTCATTATGAATGCTTCAGTCTGTGCTGAGTCACTGAGATGAGCATAGGCAAAAACTGTTTCTGTGTTTGTTTCTATTTGTCACTGCTGAATCCTTACCCACCATGTTTTCAAGGACTCTCAACCCAGGGACTCCTATACCCGACTGGCGTGGTCCATGGCAATTTTGTCTCATAATGCTTTGTTTGGGCTTTTTTTTCCTTAATGGTCTTTTACTTACATACCATGGATTCTGAATATGTATTTGGGTTATATAATTTTTGTGTGTATGTATGTAAGTCTTTCTATGTGTATGTGCTTCTTCTGTTTTTGCTTTTTGTTTTGTTTATCTTTTTTTTTTCAGAATTTTGGTTGTTTCTGGATAGTATAGGGTGAGAAAGCAATTTACAGGGAAAAGGTATTTGCTTCATATTGGTTTTGGCCACTTTTTCCTTGTTCTGTCCCTTTTGCACCCACTAAGGAGTATTAAATGCCTCTCTCCTGATGGATTGAAAGTTCTGAAACTGTTATACCAATGAGTACTGCATCAGAGACATGCTTTCATCCAATATATGCATCAAGAAGAACAATTGAGACAGCAGTGTGGAACACTACTGCATAACTTGGTGGTTTATTATGACTCACTGTGGGGGTGTTCCAACAGTGTTGACAGTAATAATTAATAGCATCTTCAGACTCTAAATTGTTGATCATGAGAGAATACTCTATGCCAGATCCACTGAACCTCAGTGGAATTCTATCTGCCAAGCAGGATGCCTCATATATCAGGAGTTGATGACATTCTCTGGTTTCTGCTGATACCAAGCTAATGAGCTATTGGTTTACATTAGTCTGGAAACTTATGGTGACTTTCTCTCCAGAAATGCATAGAGTGAAGATGGAATCTGGGTTGTCTGCACATCACATAGGTCACCACATATTAAAAATAAAAATAAATAAATAAAATTAAAAAAAACAACCTCACATGATTAAGCATATTAAAAACAAACAAACAAAAACAAAACAAAACAAACAAAACAAAACAAAACAAAAAACCATATTACTGTAGAGCTGGGAGCAGTGACCTGAGCTAAGCAAATACCTATTGCTGTTCTTCCTTGACTGGGAGCCAGATCAATTGCAGTCCCATGATCCAAGTAGAGATACATGTCAATGCTTTGTCCTGACTCCAAATTATTACTGTAAGATTGGGACCAGCTATGAAGAAGACCTCAAAAAAGAGGCTAGTGAATTGCATGCAAATCTGTAGGGTCTAGGCACAGTTACTGGCCTGGCTCATTTCACTAGGGACTCAGCAAGGGTCCAGGGTCCCCAATTGTCTCCCAGCACAACCGGGATATGAGTCTTTTTCTACAAAGACTATTTGAGTCTCTGGTGGCAGAAAGGAAGGAATTTTGTGTTCTGAGAGGGCAAAAGTTTTTGTATAGTTCTAGGTTTAGTTTATGCTTATCTTGGTACTTCCTCACTCAGTATGGCACAACTTTTGAAATATAAGATGTTTACTTTCTGCTGTTCTATTTAGGACAGTTGCTGTTCCTTATGGGACAATCTTGGAATTTAAGCCAGTTACAGGCTTCCTTCATGGTTGCCTGTCAAGAATCTTGGTCACTCTCCCTTTTTAATTTTGGTTCATCTCCCTAATATGCTTGAAGTAAAACATAAACACTAATAACAACCAGAGTCACAAAGATCACAGTGATCCATAGCTAGCACAGTAGAACAGTATTCATCATCATCACCTGTGTCATGCAACTAAGCTCTTTCTCCAACTCCACCTGTTACTGTTCTCTCAAGCTGCTTCCACTGTGGTCAATCAAAGTTAGGGATTTCCTTCTTCTCACTTTAGTTTCTAGAGAGGATATTTCCACAATAATAGCCAGATACCACAAGTCATTGCTTCTGCCCTCTATCCAGTCTTAACCCAAATCATTGTTATCTGGGGTAGAAATCTCCTTAAAAATTTATGCAGGTACTCTGTTTTATAAGCAGGTATACTTATGCCATCACAAAATACCTTCCAACTAAAAGAAATAAATTATGAATGTGAGTCATTAGGATTTAGAGACTGAACATGGTGAAGAGAGAAAAATATGGCATGAAAATGGGTGATTTTCATGAGGAAGTGCAGATCCAAAGATCCTGAGTGTTTCCTTAAATGGAAATATTGCTGGCGAGTGGTTAAGAGGGATGGGCAGAGAAGAGTACTGACATGGGTGGTTGTATTACTCATGGTTTTTCTGAGTAACAGAATTCACAGTATGAATCTATCTCTCTCTCTCTCTCTCTCTCTCTCTCTCTCTCTCTGTCTTTCTGGGTCTCTCTCTGTCTCTCCCAGTGTGTGAGTTTGTGTTTGTGTTTGTGTGTGTGTGTGTGTGTGTATGTGTGTGTGTAGCTTGCTGTTGATGGAAAGTCCAAGAATCTAGTAGTTGCTCAGTCCTAAAATTGGATGTCTGGTCTGGTCTTCAGTATATACTAGAATCCATAAATAGTATGCTTCCATGTTACTGAAACATTGGATGTACTATCAAGACAAGGATAAGAAAGCCAAGAGCAAAGGCAAACTTCTTCCTTGTCCTTAGGCTTCCAGCAGAAAAGGTGAGCCAAATAAAAGTTGTGTTTTTCTTGCCCCAAGATATAGATCAAAGATCTTATGTAAATGGGTTGAACTAGAAAATATCATCCTGAATGATTTAACCCAATCACAAAAGAATATATATGGTATTCACTCAATGATTATTGGATTTTAGCCGGGAAGCTTGAAATATCCAAGATTCAACTCACAGACCATATAAAGCTCATGAAGAATGAAGAACAAGTGCAGGGGGAGGGGGCGGGCTTCAGTCCTTCTTAGAAGGAGTAATAAAATACTGAAGGGAGCAAACATGGATACAAAATGCAGGACAGAAACTGAAGGACAGGCCGTCTACAGACCATGCCACCTGGGTATCCCTCCCATGTGTAGTCACCAAAGGTAGACATTGATGTGGATGTCAGGAAGTACATGCTGACAGGAGCCTGATATAGCTGTCTCCTTGGAGGTCTGCAAGAGTCTGACATATTAAGAGGCAGATGCTCACAGCTAACCATTAAACAAATCATGGGGTTCCCAATAGAGGAGTTAGAGTGAAGACTGAAGGAGTTGAGAGGATTCATGACACCTTGAGGAAAGCAACAATTCCAACCAACCAGAGGCCCCAGAGTCTAAATCACCAGCCTGGGAGCGCTTAGGGAGGGACCCATGGCTCTAGCTATATATGCAAGGGAACTAAATATAAGTGGGAGAAGAGATTCTTGGTCCATGAAGGCTGGACATCATGGGGGGGGTATTCGAGGGTGGGGAGTTGAAGTACAGGGGAGGGTATGTGGAGGTACACCATCATAGAAGCAGGAGGTGGGGGAAGGGATAGGGAGTTCCTGGGAGGGAGGGGGGGAATAGGGTAAGGGGAGAACATCTGAAATGTAAATAAAATTTCCAATATAATAAAAAAATATTATCAGTGTTCCTGATCACCTCCTCCCCAAATATCTAAAGCCAGTCAATAGTTCTTTTGTAAATTTCAGTTTTCTTTTTAAAACTAATTAGTTTTTGTGACACCTACAATGACATTTGTTTTACTCTATGAATCCCAACTAAGTCTGTCACCAAGATGCCTTAGGGAGAATAAGTTCTATAGTTCATGAAGCTTAGAGACTCAGCAATTTCTGTGTTGCCAAGTAATTAAAAAAAAAAAAGTCAAACAAACAACAAACGCAAAAAACAAAACAAACAAAAAATCCACCAAAATTATTATGATAAAGAGCAACCTCCTGGGCTCCTTAACCAAAATGTTCCAGTATTCTTCAATTCCTGACTTCATCTGAAACATTCTGTCTACAGTCTGAGGAATCAGGAAAAGCAACTGTGACATCCTAGATCCACGTTTCTGCATCTCTATACGATTTATTTATTTATTTATTTATTTATTTATTTATTTATTTATTTATTTATTGTTTACATGCTCAAAGCTGTTCACTCTTCAGGTCCATCCCTCACAGAATCCCTCCTCCACCACTTGCTTCTCCTCTGAGATGGTGGGGTTCCCTTGTGTAACACTCCACACTCCTGCATCCAGTTTGAAGCCAAACAAGTCAGCCTTGTTAGGCAATGAACATCCGAGTCAGGCTACAGCTCTAGAGAATAGTCTTTACTCCAGATGTTAGAGGACCTGAATGGAGATTGAGCTGCATGTCTGTATAATTTATATTATGACTTCAATCTCCAGGCTGTTAGTGATGAGAAGTGAAATCTGATAGATCCACTGCCTCTGAAAGAGAACAGAAAATAAATACAAAACATCACCAACAGAATACAAGAGGTGGAATAGGGAGTCACAGAGGTAAAGCATACAATATAACAATATATGATATGTAATATTGTTAACAATATATGATACATCAGTCAAAGGAGATGTAAAAATTGAAACCTTTTCTAACAGGTAAAATCAAGGAAATTTGATACACATGAAAAGACAAAACCTAAGAATAATATGAAGAGGAAAAAAAAGATTCCCAGCTCAAAGGTCCAGAAAATACCTTCAACAAACCATAAAAGAATATTTCCTTAATTTAAGAAAGAAATGGCTATAAGCATACAATAAGCTTACAGAACACCCTTTACAATAACCACAAATAATAAAAATTTGATGTAACTCTAATCAAGCAAGGGAAAGACCTGTATGACACTTTAGGTATCTGCAAAAAGAAACTGAAGATGACATCCAAATGTAGAAATAACTCCCTTGCTCATGGATCAGTAAGATTAACATAATGAAAATTGCCATCTTACCAAAAGTAATCTACAGATTAAATGCAATCTCCACCAATACTCCAACATAATTTTTTTGTAGATCTTGAATGAGCAATTCTCAACTTCATTTGGAAAAACAAACAAACAAAAGCAACAATAATAAGTGATACCTAACATAATCCTAAACAATAAAAGAACTTTTGGAAGTATCATCATTCCTGACCTCAAGCTGTACTACACAGCATTAGTAATAATAACTGCATGGTTTTGGTTTAGAAACAAACAGAATCTAATTGAAGATGCTGAAATAAACCCACACAGTACTGACACCTGATTTTTGACAAAAAAAAAAACAAAAAACATACACTGGTAAAAGAAAAGTATCTTGAACTGCTGCTGGTTTTACTAGAGATGCTTATGAAAAAGAATATAAAAATAGATCCATATTTATTACCCTGCACAAAACTCAAATCCAAGTGGATCAAAGACCTCAACATACACCCAGATACAATAAATCTAGAAAAACATCTTGGCCAGTAGCCATGAACACATTGCCAGTTTCCTGAACAGAACATCAGTGGTTCTGGTTCTAAGATCAACAATTGGCAAATGGGATCTAATGAAACTGAAGAACTTCTTTAAGGCAAAGGACAATAAGACGGTCAATAAGACAAAATAGCAGCCTATAGATTGGGAAATGATCTTCACTAACAATCTGGCAGAGAGTTAATGTCCAAAATAGATAAAGAACTCGAGAAAGTAGTCACCAACACACCAAAAGGGAATTCTCAACAAAAGATGCTCCACTATATCTAAGCCAGTTTTATGTATAATAACCAGAAACTGGAAACAACCTTTCAGTTAAGATACCCTTTAATGGCAATATCTGAGAATATTTTCAAAAAAATTATTCTTTAATTAATAAAGACCAAAAGGTCTTAGGTCTGAAAATGCATGTATAAGTTTTATCTAAACTGTACTTTGTCTTATAGAATATTGTAATTATGCTCCTATTAAGTAAAACAGAGACCAAGAGGAATTTTGGCTGTCTCTAGATTTTCAAGAACAGCACCTCATTCTCACCTTTATAAAATACTTATTCAATTTTGTATCCAAGATTAGAAAAAAATGAAGAGAATTTATAAATAGATGCACACATTGAAAGAAACTAACTTTAGAGTTGTTGAATTGAAATGAATTGTAAATTATGCTTTTCTGAGCACTCAATTCTAACTAAATGGCTACACTTTTTCATTGGTTGTGTTCAGTAGATACTTGCTAGTCTTATTCTTCCTTTAGAAAGAAAGATCTATTATTCATATTTTCATATTTCAAATAGCATGGTCACTAAATCATTGGTGTATTATATAAAGAAAACAAATCATAACATTGAACAAAGATCCCATTGTGGATAAACGATGGATGTTTCCCTCAGGTCAGTATTGAAATTAGTGTTTGGTCCTCGATAGACCTTCAAAAGCATAATAATAATTGTCTTGGACCTACTGTAAATGAGAGACATTCAATCTTTTCTTTTCAGGTTTAATAATTTATTCTGTCTGTGAGTGTATTTTTCTTCATGCATATACGTACACCACATGTAAGTTTGGTTTTCAAGAAGAAAAAGAAGGCTAGGTCAAAAGAAGGCTTTAGATTTTTGGGGACTGTGGCTACACAGAGTTATAATTCACCATGTGATTGTTGGTAATTGAATCCAGGGCTTCTGCAAGAGCAACAAATGCTCTTATCTGTTAAGCCAACTTTCAATCCCATGGGCCATACTGTTTTAACCTTCATGTTAATTCAGTTCCCACCAATCATCTCTGGTACTATGACTAAAAGCTTCCAGTGGAAATGCATTCTCCTGAACCTTGAAATTCTGTTGCAAGAAGCCAGAGTTCTGAGAGAGGCCACTTTTCTGAAGACAGTAGAATTTCTGGACAAATAGGATCAGTAGGCTAGCTGTGGGTGTAATAAAGTCCAAGAGAACTATAAAGAAAGTAAGCAGGGACTTGGAGATCTTCCTTGGTGCCAAGTAGATCAAGGGTCTAGGGACTGCTCATTTTCAAGTGTTATGCTCCAAGGCTGGAATAGATATGTGAGTGGAAAGATATGTGTTAGTGGTACCCTCTTCGACTAAAATGGTCAAAATGAAGACAGGGTTGGATATTGTCTATTTTAGACACTAGAGAAAACACTACATTCACAGTAATCAGTGAAAAATACTATTGTGCCTAGAAAGCAACCCTTTTGTTGAAAACCCAGACTGGAGCTATTCTTTCCTCCCAGCATTCAGATGCATAGGAAAGAATAATGTCCTCCCAGCCAGGCACATACACACACACTCCAATTCATGGGATCATCAATTAGAGAAACACTAACAAGAAAATTTTAAAGACAGCTTCAAAGCCAGCCTGAGGTAGCACACTGCTGTCATCACTGAGCTTGGAAGTCCAATGCAGGTGTCTCTCCCTAATTCGAGTCCAGCCTGTGCCTTGAAAAAAAGAAAAAGACAGTTTCAAAAATATCTAAAATATATTAGTTCTATACATGATCCCCATCATACGATTTGGTTACAATGTAGAGCTTTTTAATAGTAACAATGCCATCAAAGCAATTAACATAAATCCATAATAAAGCTAATTGTTGAACAGTCTGTGTAGCTTTATTGAGGTTGGTGATTTTATGTGTTATCACATGGCTACCTGTGATTTGAATATTGTTGCTCCTACTCAGCATCAGGGAAGAATACTAATACTACACAATAAGGTGTAGTAAAAGGTAAGTACATGTAATTAGAAATCAAGTTTCTGTTAAAAGTCAGTATTTTGGGCACCTTATGAAAGCAAAAGAGTTGGCTGAACCACTGTACATAGTAACAAAGTAAGTTGAGGACCACAAAATCCCGCAGATGACATCAAGACACAGGGTGTTGTGGCATAAATATTGATGAGTTTTATTTAAAAATGACATTTTAATTGTAACATCATGTATCACAACTTCATTGTAACATACTCAAGAATGGATTATGGATGAATAGTCTCTCTCAAGATATATGGCCCCATAAATCACTCGATTACATCAGATGATATTCTGATTTTATTAGCACTAAATTCTAAGTAGCTAAGATGAGGACACAGAAAATCCTTTTGTAAGGATTAATATTTTGTTCTATAGCCTCTGGATACTGTACTGTCACAAAAAGAACACTAGAAACAGAAAGTCTCTGTGAAATGTCTCTAAATTCTAACTGAAATTAAACTTACATTGTAGAAACTTCTCTGAGATTCTCCGTCTCCCAGACCTGTTAATTTCAGATTCCTAGTAAGGAGACAGATTGCTAAGAGGGGATTCTGGTTATACAATCAACATAGAATTTGTTTTTACATGTTTAAATCTAGATGTCTTTTATTATTTTACTGTCAATTTTTATCATTCTTTTGATCCAGAATAAGATGTAAGAATTAGTGTGGTTCTATCATAATAATTATTTGAAATTATAAAATAATTACATAATTTTCTCACTTCCTTTGTGTCCTTCCAGTAATTATGACAAACCCTCCTTGTGTTGACACACTACACACTACTCACACACACACACAGACACAGACACAGACACACACAGACACACACACATATAATAAAATATTTTTTAAATTTTCATTTTTTTCTCAACCCATATATGGGTGTTTTCCCAGCCTGTATGTCTGTGTAGCACATGTGTACTGCTGCATGTGAAGGGCAGAAGAAGGTGTTATATCACTTTAAACTCTAACTACAGATGAGTGTATGCTGAAACTCCAACCGGGATCCTATGCAAGAGCAAGTGTTCTAAACTGCTGAGCCATGTCTTCAGCTACAGATCATAAAGCATTTTGCTTAAAAAAAAATGTTATTTTTGTATATTGACTCCAAAATGCTTAGTATAATATGAAAAATAATAGTGCTGAGAAGTTATCACAAGTGATTTGAAATTTATTTGTATTTCTGATAAGTGTGTTCTAACAATTATTACAAATGAAAGAATTCCCTATGGAAATGTTGTAAGAAAAAAAATTACTTATAAGAAGAGGTGAAACCACATTATAATATTTACTGTGGCTTGTTTAAAAATGATGTTCTACCTAATCCTAATAAAAAGAGAAGAGGACTTTTTACTTATACTTACATTCATTGCATTACTGAAAAATGAACCAAAATTTCTTTTATAATAAAATCTACCATTGACAGAAAAAATCCACAGCAAAACTGCAGTATTTTGGTCTGGCTGAAGACAATCAGACAGCCCAGGTAAGTTACTAAAATAAACCAGGCTATATCTGTGCCCATCCCTGCCCAAGCTCCGATGATTTGCATGTGTCTACTGCACTCATTCAGAACTTAATAGTCTGATCACACGTTGTTTAGGAGTCAGTCAATATCAGAGTACAGCACAGACATGAGGTCTCAGCTTCTTCTGATCTTACTGTTCTAGATTCCAGAAAAGGAAGGATGTCATGGGAATTCATTTCACCCTTTGTATTCAGTGATAAGTGGGAATTCAGAGACATCATTTCTATCATGATTAACCATATATATTGGTTGTATTCTTCCAATCATAGGCTTGAGATGTAACATCATGATGACACAGTCTCCATCCTCTTTGTCTACATCTCTAGGAGACAGAGTCATCATTACTTGTATGTCAGAAAAGAATATTAGTTATTGGTTATCCTGGTATCAGCAGAAATCATGGAACATTCCTAAATTCCTAATATCCGATTTATCCATTGTAGAATCCAGAGTTCCTCCAATGTTCAGTAGTAGTGGATTTGGGAAAGAATTTAATCTCATTATTAGCAATCTGCAGCCTGAAGATGTTGCTATTTATTACTGTCAACAGTATTTTAGTACCCCTCCCACAATGAAACAAGCCATGACATAAACTATCAAAGAATGCAGCAGAGTCCCCAGTTGTTCCTCTTGTTTCCACCTTCTATTATTATTTCTCAGAAACAGTCAGGCTGTGTAAGTCACTGTGCACTTAGTGTTCAGTGGCCTATACAATTTCCTCTGACCCTTAATTGCTTACTTCTCTTTTAGTTGATGAAGCACAGTTGTGACAGAATTTCTCAGGATGTGTTTAAGGTGATACATTAAACATGACACATGGTAATACATTTAAGATGATTGTAATTGACTATATCAATTGTGTTATTTAGTTTATAAGAGTACAAAATTTTTAAAGTATATCAACCTTTTTTCCAAAAATATATCAACCTTTTTCAAAAAATTCAGATATATTCTTAACAATTTCTGTTTTTAAAGCATTCCAGAGCATCATTTTACAACTTTCTGTATTTTCCCCTAATTAATTTGTACTAGATACAAGCTTTCAACTGTGGTTTTAGTTTGTGTTAAGAAATGACTGAATCTTTAAATAGGGAATTCTTCCTAGAATGTGGATAGGACACTTGAACAGCACCCTAAGAATATATTACTATGACTCCTGTAATTCCAATAAGAGGAAGCACAAAATCAACTCTATATCTCACTATATCCCTATGTCCTATAGCTATGCAAAAAAAATCAGTTTCTGTTGCCTTATTATAATACTTAGAACTATCTACACTATGAAGAAGAGAGATTTATTTAACTAGCAGAATTAGAGGCTGGGCATACACAATTTTTTAACCTCATCCATCAGCCTCTGTTGATAAATCTTTGAAAATATAACAACATGGTGGATGAAACCATACTAGGTTCTTCTCAGATAAAGAAATCACATCACATAATTAGAAAGAGACTGACATAGAAGGGAGGATGAATTTTTCCTGGGCCTACAATACTTCCATTAAAGACAAAATTTTTTGTCCTTATTCCATTTACAACATCTCAGATTATTAGAAAGGTGTCACCCAACTTCTGTTTCATTCCATGTGTGATGATGAGGTTGTATGTGCTTAAACATTGAAACACAACTTCTTCCTTGTGAGAAATGGAAGAGATTAGTGCTCTTTCACACAACTATGCTGTGTTCACGTAACTATACTTCACATTGTGTAAATGTGTTTCTTGGTATTTTATTTATTTACTTATTTACATCCTCTCTACCATGTATCCTCTGACAGAGTCTCTCCCCAATTCTCCTCCCCTTGTCCTCTGAGAAGGTAGCAGCCCCTGGCGATTACCCACCTTGTCACATCAAGTCCACATGTCTTTGGCCATACAAGACAGTCCTATATGCCAGGGGCTTGGTCCAGCCGACATATGCTCTTTGGTTGGTGTCTACGTCTCTGTATGTTGCCAAAGGTCTAGGTTTGTTGACTCTCTTGGTCTTCCTGTGGAGTTCCTATCCTCTTCAGAGCTTTCAATTCTTCCCCAACTCTTCCATTAGAGACCCCTACATAAGTCCAAGGTTTGACTGTGGGTATTTACATCTGTTTCAGTCAGCTGTTGGTTAGAACTTCTGAGAGGGTAGTTATGCTAGGACCTACCTGCAAGCATAACAGAGTACCATTAATAGTTTCAGGGACTGTCACTTGCCAATGAGGTAGGTTTCAAGTTGGGCCAGTTATTGATTGGCCATTCCCTCAGTCTCTGCTCCATATTTTTCCTAAATTGTTTCTAAACAGGAACAAATTTGGGATGAGAGATTTGTGAATGGGTTAGTGTCCTTATCCCCATCTGATGGTCTTGCCTGTCAACAGGTGGCAGCCCCTTATATGCATTCCCAGAATTTCAATTGTTAATTCTGTACCAGCAGAAAGTGAAGTGCTAGCAGAATTTTGGTATTTCATATGTATGGCCTATCACTAATTTCATATGTGTAACAATCCTCAAAGTCTTAAGTAATCAAAGAGATATATCAGATGTTGTGATGCTGCTGGTTGGTTATAATACAGATCTGATGACCAATAGCTGGGGCAGAAGCAGGGATCAGACCTTCCAGGTTGACAGTCTGGTTCAGGAAGAAGAACACAGAGGCAAGAGAATCTAGAGCAGACATAGAGGCAAACACACATGGACCAGACCTGAGCAGAGAGGTACAGAACCAGCCAAGTGCCAGGTTATGGGCTGGATAGTTGGAATAAATTTGAATGGTAGCTGGCAGCAAGTTCCAGTGAAAGCCTTTAAAGCTTATCAGCAGCCTCTCTGTCTTAATTATACTTCTGGTTTGTTTGAGAAAGTTACACTATAATGCTGTGTTTCAGAAGGTGCTTGAAACCACAGATTACAAACTGTGCCTCATGGCATTTATCCTCAATTCATGACACTTCCACACTGGAATCACTATTGGAGCACGTTAAACATCCTATGAAATATCCTCAGATTTTTTTTCAACAGAAGCCTTCAGAGGATCTCAGAGCCTGGTGACTTCTCCTTAAGATCTTCTACATGGCTGCCTCTCTCCACTTCTCATCAAAATATCACGCCCTACATCAGAACATATCTAACCCTGGTGTTCCTTAGATGCCTCTGATATCTCTTGACATAGCTGTTGTCTTCAGAAATGAAGAACCTCTTTAAAATGCCCATTTAACTATTTGGTTGCATATGATTTTTTGCCATATTCTGCCAAAGGAAATATGTTCCAGCTCCTAATGGAACAATTCACAATGGCAGGGTCTCTTTGGGAGTGTATTCATTCTGAAAGATGTTTGGAACTAGAAAATATCATCCTGAGGTAACCCAGACCCAAAAGAACATGCAGGGTATATATTGACAGTAGCCAATAAGTAAAGAATGTCCATGATACAACTCACAGACATGAAGTTTAACAAGGCCCAAGTGAAGATGCTTTCATCCCACTTAGAACATTGAACAAAATAATCATGGGAGCCAACAGGAAGGAGGAACCTGGGTGGGAACAGAGAAGGGGGACAGGATCAGCTGTGGGTGAAGACAGGAAAGAAGCCCAGAGGGCATAAGAATGATTGAAGATATACAGCTGCTGCACTTGGAGGCGGGGAGGGAACCTCTAAAACATCCCAGAGACCTGTAATGTAAGATGATTCCAAGAATCAACATGGATGGCCTTATCCAAAATCCCAACAATGAAGAGATCAAACCTGAAGAGATCACCTCCAGCAAATATATATGACCCACAGTAGGCAGATGTGACCACCAACCCATCTTCAAATTTTTTGACCACGAATAGTCCCTGTCTAAAGGAAAGACAGGTTCAAAACTGGAAAACAGCCTAAAGGAAAGCCTTCCAGTCATCTTCCCTGCTTGGAATCCATCTCATGTGCAGGCAACAAATTCTGACACTATTACTGAGGCCATGTTGTGCTTGTAGACAGGAGTGTAGGATGGCTCTTCTCTGAGTGACTCTACCAGCAGCTAACTGACGCCAATGCACATACTTACAACTGAACATTGAACTGAGGTCAGGGAAGACTTAGGGAAGTATCGAAGTAGGAGCTGAAAGGAATGGCAACCCCATAGAAAAACAACAGTATCAACTACCCTGGACCTCTGAAGGCTCCTGGAGACTAAGCCATGACCCAAAACGCATGCATGAGGTGGTATATATATATATATATATATATATATATATATATATATATATATATATATATATATATATATATATATATAAATTGCTATGGTTATAGTGTCTTTTCAAAGAAATAGAATGGTAACTAAGATGACTACTCCCCACCTCTCCCAGAAAAATCCCAACCCAAACACCATATTTTTTTCTCTTTTAAGTCATCATTTCCTCATTTATGTTACTCTAATTAAAAGACTTTGCACCCTTAAGGCACTGGGAAAACTTGCATCCTGTTTATGTATCTGGATTCCAGGAATGTTTAGACAAAACACTGATTCTACTCACAGTTTAAAGGTGAAAATTTAGCCCTCTTCCCTCAAAGGCAAAGACACCTCAGTATTGCTTTTGTACTTACTCTCATTTATTACATTTGCTACTTCATTCTTGTTTAAAAAGAACCATGATTGAAGTGGTATAAGACAAGAGACTAATTAAATAATTACCATGCACAGTATGAGCAGTTTTCCATCACAGAAGAATTGGCCTTTATGTTGTATTATTATAGTAAATAGGATTTTTTCCTGAAACTTCACTTAGAGCAGAGAGTTTGCCTTATGTACCTCAAACCAGTCAAGACTAGCATGAGCAGCTATCTCTATTAAATTATACCTTTTGAGGTGTATTTGTTAACAAGGAAAACACTACATGTTGCTATGGGGTCAGAAATTTCCATGTTAAGAAGTGATGCTACATACAAGTGTTGTTCCAAGTTTCTAAGTATTTCAGTGTAGGTGATCACCTTGGAGGTGGTGGTGTATGTTCAGTATAAGACAATATAGATTCCAGGAAACTGATATATTCTTAATCTTACCTGCCTCATTCTGACATAATCTTTTCCTGTAGTATTATAACCTGTAAGTCTAACTTGAATTCTTAATAAGTGAAGAAAATGAACCAGCATTTAGCTGAAAAAAGTCTACTATCTTCTTTCAAGTCACTTATTATGAGAGCCAAGCCCAAGATAGACAGAAGTGACAAAGGTGTGTCACCAAGAGACTGTTTACCTAAAATATGTTTGGCAGCATCATTTTCCAAAGTGAAATAATATATGTCTTCTACCAAAAGACACACATAGATAAGGAGATAGAATCCTATCAGAGAACAGTCATTTCCTGTGCTGTAAAAACACTCTCCACCTTGGGTGAGACCTCTTTTGCACTTCTAATTCCTACAATATCAGTCAAATCAAGCACTTCACTTTGAATGTCTCAAATTTCTGAAGGTGAGAATGAAGTTTCAGGGAGCTAAAATCAAAGAGTAAGCAGGACTATGTTCCTCCAGAGAGCCAGAGGAAGTAATCAAAATACTGATTTTGCATCCATAAAATATTCTCTACTCAAAGACCCCTTCTTTCTCCCATTATTTCCTTTATTGTCATGCCTTTTTCTCATTATTATTGCCATCCCTAATTAGTGGTGGAATATTATATTGCATTCATTTCACTATATCATTTAAATATGAACTCTACATATCAAAATCCCTAACCAGTTGTCAAATCCCTATGCCATATAACATGAATAGGATTCAAGAACTGGGATGTTTTTTTCATGTGGTATCAACATCATTGATAATTTGTCTTCTTGTAAAAGGAAATAAAGCTCTCATATGGCATATTTATGAGAGAAGAAACGATGGGAGAAATTTAAGTCTTAGAGACAACAGCTATGTGAGACTAACAGCTAGGGAAGATTCTTGTATGTGTAACATAGACTTCATGCTTCACATGAGAGTGAAGACTCTTATAGACACCTATGATTTTTTTATCATGGGGTTGGAGGAATGAGCTATAGTTGCTGCTTCATTAAAATCAGATTTTCCAGGGTAACTAGGCATTTCTGAAATCTTGCCCCCTGCTCAAAAACCAAAACCAAAATTAAACCAAGCCAATCAACCAACAAAACAAACATGCAAAACTCAAAAAAAAGATCTCATTCATCAAGATATATCCTTTGATTTGTGCCTTAAGGTACCTTGGGGGCATCTTTATGTTTCTACTTCTTGAACAAAATAACCAATTATCAAAAAATTGCCATTATAACAGGAAAATTAGAATATCTCTATCCTTTGTTGCATAGATTAGACATGATATTACCTTACTTCATGAAATGAAGGAGAATATTTAGTATCCCTCACTAACTTGTTTTATTGAAGCACTTAATTTTTAATAGATCTAATGATATACAATTATCATTGGAAGAAGTTGTGCAAATTTTTATCCCTAGACTTTAAACTCTGAATGTCCAAAGGCTTGGTCATGTTACATAGAGATATTCATGTGAGGGTTGGTTGATTATCTGGTGCTTCCCTAGAAGTAAAATCTTACCTGAAACTGACAATGAGGGCTGTCAAACCCTTTCCTCTCACATTTACTGGGACGTTAAAGGTGGGATATTGATGCTGTAAGGTGCATGCTGTATCTCTGTGGGTACTTTTCTAGGCTTTTTCCCTATCCATGTCTTCCTACAGGTTTCAATGAACATTGAATCTTCCTTTTCTGATTTTATATCTCATGGGAATGTTGATCATTACGCATGACTATAGAAAATCATAGAATGCAAAAAGAGATCCTGACAAAGGTTTTTCTAGAAGACATGATATAGGGTGAGGAAATGGAGAACTGACTTGCTGTTTCACTGTTGCCTCATGACTCAAAATTTCTCAAGTTTCCACTATAGATCTTTAGCTTCCTTGGTTATATTATATTGTTGCAGAGGGACATCATATCCATAAAAACTCTCACAAAGGAAAGCATTTATTTGTGACTTGGTTAGAGTTTAGATAATTATCCTCATGTTGAAGAGCATGGCTGCACAAAGCAGACATGAGAAATGAGAGTTTGACATCTGGATCAGCAAGAGGCAGGAAAATAAAATTACTGGGCCTGGATTAGGCTTTTAAAACCTCAAAGCCCAACCCCAGTGAAACACATCCTCCAACAAGGCATTACCTCCAAATCCTAATAAATAGGGCCACTTCCTAAGAATTTAAATATAAGAGCCAATGGGGCCCATTCTTATTCAAACAACAGTTGGTATAGCACTAACCAAAATATTCACCATGCACTCAATTTCATGTAGTGTTTAAGAACACATAAATATAAGTGTGTCCTTTTTGGTTTAGATGTGTACAGATTTCAATTGAAACAATGTCCTTCTGTGAAGTTAGGACTGCTGTTAAGCCCATGATCCTCTTTATACACCTATTTCTTTATCAGGACTAAAGGTCAAAGTATTGATTCTGAAAGAAGCTTTTAGACAAATTATAATGTGTTAATAATATGCTAAATTCACATTGATATTTTGATATCCTGTGATGGTGACACTTTCTCCTAGAGATGAAGACAGGGAGGCTGGTAACTGTGTCATCTTCATACCAAGCACCTTATGTTGGAAAAATAGAAACAACTGTAACATAATTATTCCTGTTATTATAAATGTAATTTAAATTTAATTAAAATGTAATTCATATTTAAATGTATTTGTACAATTTAATTTTTTAATAATTTCTGTTTCAAAAGTAAGAATAATAAAATTTCCTTATGAATTTAATTAGTCACAGTAAAGTAAACACACACAAATGGATTCATAGATAGATAGATAGATAGATAGATTGATAGAAAAAATAATGTTCATTCGTTAGTTCTCTGTTGCCTTACTGTTCTTATTAGTGAAGTGTTTTAATTACTTGTAGTGAGAATAAAAAGAAAATGTACATGCCTGCCAATTTTTTTTTTTTTTTGGAGAGAAAATCATTTCAAACACATATTAACAGGACGGTTTAGTGGAAAGGATGGTCTACTAATAAAAATCAGAAAACAGATTAAGATGGATACTTCTTTTTGTAGGATAACAACAACACTGTATTGTGAGTAAATAACTATCCTTAAGTAAACCCACCTATGATAAAGACTAAAATCAGTGAAAGTAGCAGAAACTGGATGTGAAGGTTCATGGGGACCATCAATGAAATAGCTGAGGAGAAGTGCCTGCCACACTTGTCTGCAACAAACAGAACAAAAATTGAGAATAAATAAACACAGACAAAATTGATTATCTGAAAACAGCACTGGAGTACAGTGGAACATTATCGACACAGTCATACAAAGATGCAAATGACATTTTAAAGCAGAACACTCTGTGTGTACTACTGTAATCAAACATCTGGTCATATTTTATCTCTAGGAGGAAGTAGCTGGGCCCTCAGAAGTTAGAGGGTTTTTGTTCCAGTCTGTATCACTGTGTGGATGGGTAACTAGTATACTGCTGGCAGTAATAAGTGGCAGCATCTTTAGCCTCCAGGTTGCTGATTGAGAGAGAGTAAGAGGTCCCAGACCCACTGCCACTGAAGCGGTCTGGGACGCCAGAAACACGGTTGGATGTGCTGTAAATCCAGAGTTTGGGGGAGGTGCCTGACTTCTGCTGGTACCAGTGCAAGTAACTGGAACTTACACTTGAGCTGGCACTGCAGGTGATGGTGACCTTCTCCCCTGGAGATGCAGCCAGGATTGCTGGAGACTGGGTGAGCACAATTTCTCCACTGGACACTATGACTAGAAAAAAAAACAATATATAGAGAAAGAGGGATTAGTAGAAATAGACATACAAAAATTATTTTATATGCCCAATATTTAGAAGAAAGAAAAAGAAAAAAAGTATATTTTAGACTTAAATTCCCCAGGGAAAATAATTTTGGTTAGATTCAGCGCTCAAACACCCTGCTCTCTGTTACCTGTGACACTGATTAGCAGAAAGCTGAAAATCTGGACCCTAAAATCCATTGTGTGTTTGATATTGGTCTCTGGCTAATTACTGCTTTTCTCATAGGTACATCACTTTAAAACAACTGTGAGATATTTGTGGTTTCTGACGATGAAGTATGCAAATAGCAAGATATACTCTAGGCAGTTCTTGGCTTATAAACACATGATCTGTTAACTAAGGCAAACCATAATTTAATCAATAATCCATTGCATTTCTGCTTCTGTTTTGTACATTTCCACTAGGTGAGTACTCTCTCATTTTAGCCGATTGCTGCATTTACAGGCCTTAGTAAAGTGGCTCTTTAAAAATAGTAAGCACACAATAAATATTTTTTTCATTATTAGTGAATACTTTACCAGCCAGATTCATTGAGTAACTTGATATGCTTTGTGATGTTTTCATCTGAAATAGTAGTCTGATATCTTCAGAGACTAAAATCAATAGTAATAAAACAGAGGTTGTTCCCTCATGTAAAAAGACAAATGTAGTGCACTAGAAGTGTTGCAATGATGCCTAAACCTCCATGCTCTATGCATTATCCATGATGTACTGGAATTAGGGTGTTGTAGAAGTTTTGTTTAATAATATAATCCTCTGTTATCTAACATACAAGGAGAAGAAATATTTTCCATCCTGATCAGTTTTCTAATAATTTGAATTAGAACTGCCGTGGAATTGTTACTCTACATGTGTTGGAAATTATTGATTGAATTACATTGATAGATCAATATAAACATTTATTCTAAAATGTAATGAGACAGATAACTCAAGAATAAAAACAACAAGCTTACATTTTAAAGGTTGTCTTTGTATTTATTTATGTGTATGTGTGTATTTCATATGTATTAAATTAAGCTTAAAAGAAACAGGTAAGAGATGTCTTGGAACTGACGCTATTACAATTGGTATTTAGCCACCAGACGTGCATGCTAGGGACCAAACATAGGTCCTCTGAATAGATATCTACTCTTTTAACCATTGAATCACCTATCTTTTCAGTTCCAATAAATCTATCTAGATGATCAAATTATTTATTCTGGTTACTTGCATAGCTGTAGAAATCTTACACTGCTAAAATTTGCAGAAATGTCCCCCAGTCTTCCTACCATGGTCCTATTCTATGCAATTGTCAGTGTGTGGCAGAGTCATGCAAACTTTGGCTTAGATTGCCATCTAGTACTGAAACAAGAGAAGTGTCAAAAGGCTCAGACATCCCAAGCCACAGACCAAACCAGACCCATGGGAAGTTATATGTTTGTTTTGGAGCAATCCTTTCTCTTTTCAGGGATTTTCAAGTTTTATAACATACTACCACACTGTGTGAAAGATAGATTTACTTTTCTGTACTCTTCCAAGTACATTAGATAAATGGTGCTTTGCTATGAGGAAAGGACTATCTGACTAGGAATTGAAAGATGAATTTCAATACAAGACAACTGACACCAGGAGAGATATATTACAAACCAGAATTTAATGGCAAGTTATAGTACATATCTTTTAACAAGAATAACATGGAATCGAAATGGGATTGAATTTTCAGGTGACAGTTTTTTGGTGCCTAGTATAGACATCCAAGTAACTGTAAGCTAGATTACAGTCTTATAAATTTTCACATCTGCAACATCATATTTGTGCTGTTTAACATATGTGATTATGTATGAATATATATATATATTGTGTATATATATATGTAATGCATGTGTGTACGAACACAGTATATATGTTTTCTGGGGAAAAAAAAAGTCTGTCAGCACTTGGATAATAGGATCAAATTCTTTGGTATATTTAAAGTATCCTCTGTGAGAGGGAGCTTCTAGAAGTCCTTTTTCCTATTTTCCAAACTCATGCAAAGTGAAGAACAAAGAGCACAAAGCTAAGATGAAGAATTTCAGCTGCTCAGAGAGTTATACACTACACCAGGAAATCTGTCTGCCCTCTAGGGAGCCTGCAATAGTAACTATTATTAGTGTGGAATGTAACCTCTATTCATATCTACCCAATTCAGACTCAGTCTTTCACTACAGTATTTGAAATGCAAAATCTTACTTATGATGGTTTGAATGAGAATTTCCTTCCAAAGTTCACACATTTGCATGCTTGGTTCACAGTCCTTGGACTATTTGGGAAAATTAGGAGGTGTGGCCTTGCTGGAGGTTTGTCAGGGAGGGTGAGCTTTGAGGTTTCAAAACCCAAGCCACTTCCAGTTATTTCTCTGCCTTTCTGTGTTTCCTATTGGCAGATGAAGATTTAAGCTGATAATTTAAGCCTGCCTGCTACCATCATATTAGTCCTGGACTAATTCTCTGGAACTAAAAGCTCCCCAATTAAAATCTTTTTTTTTTTTTTTTTTTTTTTGTGATAAATTGCCTTGGCCATGATGTCTTACCACAGGAATAAAAAATTAACCCATTAATAAATGATAACTAAGTTATGGTCCATAGACTCAGTGAAGTAATGGATAGAAGAAGAAACTGGACTTGGGAATATTGATCTCCCAGGGAGGGAAAAATAGAATAGATGTTCTGTATGACTCTTACATTATCTCTATAGCCAGAGGCCCTCCCAAGCTCTAACAACCAGGTGAATAATAGCACAAATGACATCCATATCTGTATGACCATGAACACGCCAGACCCTTTCTTCAGCTCTTAAGAAAGTATGGATTACCTATCTCTAAATCTCTTCTTCTTTGAAGAAATGACATACACCCTGGGGTATGTTTCTGAGTAATTTCACTTTTTTGTTTACCAGGGATTTTATTAACACCAGGAAACTTTTTTCCCAAACTATATTGTTTTTAAATCTCCTGAGAATACACTGTTTGAGGTCAGCCTCCCAAAGTCTGATCCAATTTTTCTTGGAAAAATAAATCCAACTGTGTGTGTATACATGTGTGTGTGTGTGTGTGTGTGTGTGCGTGTGTGTGTGTGTGTGTGTATTGACTAACTTGTTGAGTGAATCCTAATTGTCTCCATAACTCTGCTGATCAGGAATAGTTTGTTATTGTTTCTGTTGTTGTTTTTTCCCTTTTTTTATGAGTCATGAGAAGCATTCCCTTATTCTGATTCTAGGCCTGGGTAAGTTGTCAGGGATTTAGGACATGGGAAAGTTTCTCTGATCTCTGTATAAGAACATAACATTGACATTTTAGCCCCAGCAATTAGAAACACTCGCAGCAGCAGCTGAGCAGCTGGAGACATAATAAACAGCAGTTGGGGCAGCCTGTGCTCTCACTTCTGCTTCCCTGGGTGGTTTATGTCAAGGCTTCAATCACTGTGGGAGGAGTACCATAATAATGTTGACAGTAATAACTTGCAACGTCTTCAGGCTGCAGACTGTTGATATTGAGAGAATACTGCTTGACAGATCCACTGCCACTGAACCGCGATGGGACACCATCTGCCAAGCTGTTAGCATTATAGATCAGGAGCTGAGGAGATTTCCCTGGTTTCTGCTGATACCATGCTAAATAACTGTAAATGTCTTCACTTGCTTGACATGTGATGGTAACACTTTCTCCCACAGATGCAGACAGTGAGGCTGGAGACTGGGTCATCTGGATGTCACATCTGGCACCTAAGATTGGAAAATTGAAAGCAAATCCCCACATAATTAATTCTCTTCCAAGAGGATTTTTACTGAAACTAAACAGCACTAACTACATACAGCTGAATAAATTTCCAGTGCTATCTTCCTTACCTGTAAGCCATAGCAGCAGCAACCCCAGGAGCTGAGTGGGCACACTCATGTCTATGTGTGATCTGTGTGAGGCTGACTCCAGCACAGTCTGTGACCTGACTATGAAGAAGCCCTCATAAAAATTGGTTGTGATTTGAGTACATGCAAATTAGCAAGGGTAGGCACACAGGACTCATCAGGTCAATAGCTTATTACAGGTCTGTGGTTATCTCTAATTCAGATTGAGTACAGGTTTATTTGTAGGGAATATGCTTCTCTTTGAAAAACAAATGACAGCAACAGTTTATGAGTTGTACCTTATTTTGACTTCTATTGTGCACCATTTAGAAATATCTTGCTATGTTTCCTCCATCGCAGGGTATTTAAGATATGGTACCATTATAGACAGAACATAAGTGGTCCCATTGACCTTTTAAAGGTAGGTGTAAATTCTTCTGTGATTTATTTCTCTCTTTGTAAAACTGAATTTTTTATTGGATATTTTATATATGTAAATTTCAAATGTTATCCCTTCTTGATTTTCCTTGCATGTCTCCCTCTTACATTCCCCCTCCCTCTGTTTCTTAATTATTACATTGTCCCCATACCTTTCATCCTTTTACATCCCACCAAATACATATCCCTGTTCTCTTTCAAATTCATGGCTTCTTTTGTCATTAATTGTTTTTGTATGCACACATGTATTTGTACACACACACACATTCCTAAATATAACTTGTTGTGTCCATGTAATACTACTGGTATGTATGTTTTCAGGGCTGATCTTTCTACCCTGTAAAATCAATTGACATGTTCTTCCCAAGGGAGAAGCACCTCTTCTGCTGCCATCTTTACTTCGTTTTCCATATTTTTTTTCTTTAGATATAAAGCCTCCTGGGCATTTGCCCATACTGTTTCTCATGTTCATTGGTGTCTTCCTTATTCAATTCACATTTGAGTAATCATGAGTTTGAGACTTTACAGGTATTGTTTCTGTTTTTACTAGCAGTCTCAAGCTCACAGCCATCTTATTGATCCTCTATCTCTATAAATCTTTCTACTTCCTTTCCCTAATGTTCCCTGAGCCTTGGGTGGGGAGCCTTTTGTATATGTATCCATTTGGACTGTCCTCCGCAACTAACCTTGCAGCTTCTTTCCCACAACAACTCCCAGAAGAGTAATAGAACAGTATTTGAAGGTGTGGCTTGTAAATAAAGAGAGGAATTCCCATATATAACCCATCTATTCAAGTAAACAACCCCATTTTACTTATCTATGACAGCTCAGCTACTCAAGAACTATTTGCATCAAAGCCAGACTAGGTCATAGGATTTCTCTCCAGTCTTTGCATATGAGCTCACTTCCCAGATTCATTCATTTATATATATATATATATATATATATATATATATATATATATATATCTGCAATGTGACTTTGAGATTTCAGATTATTGCACCTGACTTTATTCTCCTCTGAACAGAAGCTATTGTATGCAATGAATATGTATAAATGTATGTATTCTCTCAGAAATAATTATTCATATTTTTAAAAGAACAATGCATCCCAAACTTACATATGCTATGGCTTCCATTTCTTTCTAGATATTCAGAGTACAAATATCTTAGTGTTAGTTTAGGACAGAGGAAAACAAGCTGTGTGGTGACAGAAGCATATAAGGAAATAAAGGTAGAAGTTATACATGGGGAATATAGCCATAACAAAGTCAAGAGTCAGAGTGAGTTTCCAAGAATTTGAATGGTAAAAATTTTACATGTTCAGACAAGCATTCTACAGGAGATAGAGATTTTCCAGGATGAGACTGATACCCACTCATGGCCTGATGATGATGATGAACACAGAAGAGTTGTCACAAAGAATGTGCAGGTGGATAGGTTAAGCAACTGATTGATATGAAAAATTAATGACCAGCATGACTCTGAACTATATAATCATTGTGTTTCCATTCATATATATATATCTCAAAGATGTATTAATGTGCAATAGAGTCAAAAAGTTTGTATATTTCCCTAAATCTATCCACTAATATGAATATACTTTGTGTACTGACACCATATATGCATGCTTTGTTTAAGCAATAATTCATGCCAGTAAACATAGTCAATTAAAATGTTAACTTATTTCACAGTTTTATAAATGTGTAAAATATATAAACAGAACACTTATACACATGTTAATTTTATGGGCTGTATTTCTCTACAAGCAGGCAGAAGTGAATTCTTAACTACCCAGGTCAACAATGCTGCTGGTTGACAACAGTGTCTGATTACTACTCCTGTCTCACACCTGAGGCACTCAAAAAACAAGACTATTACCTCTCTTATTACATGGAATGTTTGACTTCACCTGCAACACATCTGGTTTATGGATTGATTGACATAGTGCCTAGGTTCGTCATCTCATTCATGAAGTTGTGTTTTCTGTACATTCTCCAGTTATTAATGAATACAAGGTATGATAAAATGTATAGAACGTGGTGAGTCTCTCACCACTCTAAATCAGTCCTTTTTCACACTCCTCTGGAAATCCATTTTCCAGCACACTTCATTGTCTTATAGCAAATAACACTATGTCTAACTCTTGGACTTCTGGTTGAACTTCTATGACATCCAAAATTTATTATCCATACAAATATGTGAAATGATGAGATTACTCAAAGGAACAGTACATCACCTATAAGAAGGCTTGCCTAATTTTAATATGGTAGGCCAGTTCCCTGGATTGTGGTCTATATCGAAATGACTAAAGTGCATTGGAAAGCCAAAAGATAAGGTGCTACTTATATACTGTTGGGAAAGCATGAGCCCCAGATCCTTCCCACAACAGTGACAAGAGACTTCGGAGATCTGAAGTTCACATTCACATTGGTTCACAGAAAGTGCCATCATGGCCCTAAATGTAGGAACATTGAAAATAAGAGTGTATCATGAAGCTGCAGAGAGTCTCCAAAAGAAGAAAATATAAAACACAGAAAAAAAATCATTTGCACATATTCATTCCTTTAGCAATATTTAAGATAGAAACAAAATGGAGAAAAGAGACTTCTCAATAGTCAATGAAATGTTACATCCTGATAATCTTTTCACTTTCTATCATGATCCTTTGAGATCAAGCTGGAGATATTGGATGTCAGCTGCATTATGTCAAGTTTTTTTTTCTTAGACTTACAGATTATATTTCTTCCTATGTTCTTTAATGTCCTCAACTTTGGAAAAAAATCTTTAGAAGGCTAACAAGCCTCATCCATACAGATAATAAGGATATGTAATTCAGAAGCTGCACAACAGTTTTGTATTGGACTACAATGTGTGAATAGAGAGCAAAACGACATGTATAACCAGGAAGATAAATTTTCAGAGTCATAGGACCAGCATTTCTCCATGTGCACCACAAGGCATTATCAGGAACTCCATTCTCTACTGGGTGTGAAATGTGCACACTACTCTCACAGAAGTTGGCAAGTTCTATAAGAAAATACTAGATGTCCAATGACTTAGAGATTAGAAATTTCTTTTATGCCTAGTATTTCAGTAATCTTGAGCAGATGGACATGTATTATTGCCTCTTTTCCTGGTAGAGAGATTGTTAAAATGAAGACAGTGTTAGGCCTTTGTCCAAGACGAACCCTGATAAAGTGCATGGATATATGGAGGATAATAATATACTCAGCAAATATAGTGAGGTATAGGTGGGCTGTTTCTTCCTGTGTATGATCAGCAACATTAGGAATTATAAAGAATCATACATAAACATAAATAGGAACAAGAATATATTAAGAAGGAAGAAAATATTGTGCTGGGATGTAGCTTAATTGATTGATTTCAGCATTCTTCCCTGTATTCAACTTTATTTAAATCCCTTTTCCTCTTAGTGCCTATACATACCTTCAAGCATACTGTACTTGGTCAGAAGTCTTGGCCTGGGTTCTGTGTTCTTCACTAGACTGTTCTCCCATCGAAGCCCCACTTTCCAAGGAGTTGTATTGCCTACTCAAAGCAATGTTGATACCCTACTTTATGTTAGCTCTTATGAGCTGCCATTAGTTCTCCCATGTGATCTTCATATTCCAAAGAGACAGGCTTGTTGTTCTGAGTACCTTGACACCCTACCTCATACCAAGAAGCAAGTCCCCATACCATGCAAGTTTAAACTAGATCATTGTGTGTAAAGTTATCCAGTTGTATAATAAAATGGCATATCATATTTAGAATCAATTGGCATTAATCTTTTGTCTTTTTAAATTTAAAACAACGTTACATTGTCTGTTTGACACATTATTTACTTCATTATTCTCCTCTAACAGAACACATTTGTAGTCCTTATTTACAATCTGATAATTAACATGCAATACTCTTAATAAGTTTAGCAGTATTACTTTTTTATTCTCTTCTTGGATAGTCAATGATTCCATACATGGGTGCTTTTCTTCTCCTGGAAAGATGAGAACAAACAATGTTGCCCTAACCCTAACTCTGGGTCCTTATATTGACTTATATTTGGCAACATAAAAAGCATTATCTTTCAAATTGAAATTATCACCATACTTTATGTGGATAAATATACTTACATTCTACTTTCTCTTTAAACAATTCTAAGATTGATGTGGATTTATCTTCAAAATAATTAAGGACATTTCTACTTATCATTAAGCAAAATCTTACATAGTATTTTTAAGGAAAAAAATGTATCATTTTGGGTTTCAGACTATTGTTTGCAAGATATTTTATCTTATCAGCAGAAGGTTCTACCCTGACTTCATTGTGTAGGATTTACAGGAATGTGTCTGTCACTGTCTCCTATGTGATTGGATTAAAGGTGAACACCACCTAATATCTGCTCAAATATTTCACCTCAACTACAAATCATTGTTACACTTTAATTCAGAAAACATTTCTTTTGTTTTCACCTCATTACATTTTGTCTATTAAATATTAACTGTAAATTCCCCAACAAGAAATGTCCAATTTTATCCAGATTCAATTGGACAATTTATGTAAATCCATAAACATGAAAAATACTTTATACTCAAGAGTTGTTAACCTACTATAAAATAAGCAGAGGGAACTTTGCAACAGAGCCAAGAATCTTTGAGCTGGAGCTTTCTAGTCGTTGTAGAACACAGGAGTGTAGGAAACAACGCGGGCGGGTGCCCAGGGCCCCAAAGCCTCCCATGTGGCGGCTGAGGCGGCGGCGACTGAGGTAGTGGAGGCTGAGCAGGCCGAATTGGAGGCCTGGGTTTGGGAGCACTTCCCGCCCACTGTAGTTCCCACATGGTCGAGGTGGTCGAAGAGTAGAAGTAGGCCAAAGAAGACACTCGGACTGGGCTTCCATGAATAGCTTTATTGGCGATAATAGTGAATCTGGTGCGCTCCCCCCAAAAGCCAGGAGGGGTTTCCTTATATTGAGGAGTATCAAGGGAGGAGTTAGGGAGGGGAAAACTTAATTACCTATGTCCCCCGGCCTCATTAATATGCAAATCTCAAGGCAGAGGGCTCTTAGGCACGCCCCTTACCCATGTCTTACTTGACTTAAGGGTACAGGTGAAATGGAGAGGGTGGGTCTGGGGCCTGGCTTTTGGGGGCGTGGCCACACCTGCAATCTCAGGGTTTCCAGGCCAATGGCAGCCCTTCTATGGCCCAACACAGGAGTATATTATATGCTATAGGTTCAGAGAAAGATTCATCTGAACTTCCAACAAATATAAACGGTATGGGATAATTATTCATTCCTTCTGTTCATCCAGAATGATATTTTCTCTAGTTGCAGTACACAGGAGGAAGACTTTGGCTACAGCAGGACAATTGTAGGCTATGTATTCTAGTACTGAAATAAAGTGAAGAGGAGTCAAGGGGAAAGGGACTTCAAAGCTTCATTCCACAATATCACACCTAGCTGCATTTGTGAAACACTTTGAAGAAGGTTGAGGCACCACCAGAAACAGATAAAGCAGCCTAGCCTCACACTTCTGCTTTCCTGGTGCTTTTGCTATAGTCTGCGTCACTGTGGGAAGCCATACTCTGCAGATAATAATAACTTGCAGTATTTTCAGGCTCCACTCTGTTGATGCTGAGAGTGAAATCTATCCCCAATTCACTGCCACTGAACATGGAGGGGATCCCAGAGATGGACTGGGAAGCATACTTGATGAGAAGACTTGGAGACTCATTTGACATTTGCTGATATCAGTTAAACTGATACCAGTTTAGGTTTGTGCCAACATAATGGCTGGTTTTGCAGGAGAGAGTGACTTTATCTCCTGGAGTCACAGACAGGGTGGCTGGAGACTGAGGCAGCACAATGTCACCACTGGAGACTGCAAAGAGAAAAGAAAATATTAGTAGAACACAACACTGAGTATGATAGTCACTACTAAACTACTTAGGAAAATAAGACTGAAAGTTTCATTTTCTTTAAACAGAAAGTCAAATCCCATGTAATGCTGGCTTCCAAGTAAAGCAAGAAAATTTGTATTTAAATAACATCTCCACTTTTTTGCCATATCTAATCATACCTGAAATCCAGAAAAGCAGAAGTCTAGGGATCTGAAGTGTAAACACCATCTTTGAGCTTTCCCAGAGTTTGTGTGGATCATAACATAGCCCTGAGAAGAACTTCTTATAATACTCCAAGGAGTAGGAACACTAGAAGAAAGAAGTACTTATGCAAATTATAATGACTTCATAAAGTTTATAATAAAAACTACTGTCTTCTTGGAATATATATTCCTTTCTGGTTACCTTTGAGATGTTGAGGTTTAAAGGAGACTTGGCTTCTACATACAAGTTTACATAATTAGCACAGTATAAGGAAGCAAGCATCTCAAACTCATGGTCTTATTCAAGGATTATGTGGTTTTCCTTGATGTTTCTACAACATGAAGCATCTTTAACTTCTAAACATTCCAGGAAGCTTCACAATATATAACACTAAAGTCGTGTCTTATTAATGAGATTTCATGAATAAGAAGTAAGAAATTCTGGATGTCCAAGAAATATTCTTCTGTGAGAGAGTATGAAATCCTTATAGTATTTACAATTTGCCATTGTACAGAATAATTTCTGTGGTTGAGATATCAAAATAATTCTTGGCACTTTCCAGAAAAAAAAACAAAATAATACATCTTGGATGTCTTACCAACAAGAGTGATGAAAAGTGCCACAGATATATTTCCAGAGTGTTCAAACAAATTTCTTCCCTAGTACATGATTTTTGTTTAATATACTTAAAAAAAGCATAATTCTGAGACAGTCTAAATCAGGATAAAATTTTTCAGCAACTCCATTTAAAGAAACAACTGTTCCTGTCACTTGGGCCATATAACCAAGCAAGAGTATATTTGTTATGTAAAAATTATACCAGAGCTTTTGCAAAGTCTCAATAGCTGCAACTTAGACTACTGAGACTCTTGAGCAATGAAGATAGGTGTAAAGAAGAGGCCCAGCTCACTGCTGTTGGAATGCTGCAACTATAAAATCACTGAGCAATTTTTTCAAGCAACTACAAATATTATTACATTACCCAGCTATGTTATTCCTATGGATGTACCAAAAGGACTCTATAGAATACAACAGAAATAAAAGCACACCCATGCATTTTGCAGTTCTGTTCACAATAACTAGGAAATGGAATCAATTTCAATGTACATCACAAGACAAATGGATAATTGAAATGTAGTACAATGGAATTTTTAAGTAGTAAGAATCATACATTATGAAAATTTTGGAAAATGTGTGGACCTGTAAAAATCACAATGACTGAATTATTTTAGTCCCTCATATAAATTTATACTTTTTTTCCTTCATATGTAAATTTTCACTTCAAATTTTTCCATTTGTCTCTAAGACTTTGACTATGTATTGACCTAAGAAACTGGAATCAGACTCCCACATTGCTTTTGAAGGGATTTCAATAGAACACATATGATGAGGAAATAAAATAGGAAGATATTTTGGGAAGGGTTTGGGCATGGTTGGGATGAGAGGCTGAAAAAGAGGCTGTTTAAATATATTAAGATTACTAATCCTACTAATTCCAAAACGGCAATCAAACTAGTAAATCATACTTGATGTGCAAATTTAAGAGTCATTGGAGATAATGGAGTATCTGGTGATTGGCTTCATGCAGGCATTCAATACAAGGAGGTGTATGCAATTACCATACATTAATTATTAGTAAAAGAAGACTATAACGTGAAACAGCATGTAAAGAATATTAAGGTATATGATGCATCAGCAATCATCAAAACACAAACATATATGAACAAATTAAAATATGTACAATATTTCCTACTTTCTTTTTTCTTCTTTCCTTCTTTCATTCTTTTTTATCTTTTTTTTTCTGTCTGTCTTTCTTTTTGTCATTTTGTTCTTTCTTTCATACTTCTTTTCTTTCTTTCTAACTTCCTTTACTTTTCTCTTTACTGAAAATTGATTTTTTTCTCCACATCATATATTCTGATGATGGTTTTCCTTTCTTCTATCCCTCCTAGGTCTTCCTCATGACACCTTCCATCTGGATTCTCCCTCCTTCTGCATATAAATACAAAATAAGCAGGCTTCTATGTAATAATAATTTTAATAATATTGTATGATAATAATAATAAAGTATAATAAAATAAATTAGCAAGATAAAACAAATGACCAATATATCAATATTGGACCAAACCAAAAAGATGGAAAAGAGCCAAAGAAACAAAAATACTTCCTCAAATATTCAGGAATGTCATATAAACAATGGACTGGAAGATTATAGTTTATATATATGCAATATATCTGCAAATATGTATGCAAAGAACTTGTTAAGTAAAAACAGAAAAGAAAAAAATATGTATAAATAAAATTTAATTTTTTTAAACTTACTTTATATATAAGGTTAAAAAATGGCAGGACTTCCTTACAAAGTAGCTTAGTTTTCCTGAGTTGGGAAGTCTGTGTTTCTTTTCTTTTTCTTTTTTCCCTTTTTCCCAACTTTTTCCTTTTTCTTTTTTTTTTTTTTTTTTTTTCTGCTTTTAAACAGTTTAATTGCATGCAAGTATTAAGGTCAGTTTTAGGTTGAGGAACTAGCAATAAAGTATATGCAAATATCAAGGAACAAGCAAGACAATAAACACAAATAGGCAAAGAAAAAGCACAGCAATAAAAAAGTCCCGTGATCACTTCTGTGATTTCTGTTTCTAAGGGATTATTAGGATGACCAAAATATTTGAGCCTACTTCCATGTCGCAGTTCAAAATCATTTTCATACCTGAAGCCTATTTCTATATTCTACCCGAAGATTTAGAATCCTGCCTGAAATTACTTCTTTGTTCTAGCCTAATTTCATATTCCTGCCTGAAGTCCATATCCTTGTCCTTAGCCAATGTCAAATTCTTGTCAAGCCGCCCAATTTTTGTCCTTGGCCAATGTCAGATTTCTTCCAAGCAGCCCCAAAAGATCTCTGTATCTCCGCCTTTTTTATTTCATAAACAAGACTGAGTCTGTCTTAAGTCATTCTGACAAGAATTCCCTCCTTACACATCATGGAACACGCATTATCAAAAACAATGCACTTCTGTCTTAGGTTGGTTAGGTTCTGTGCAGAATATTAGCTGTCCTTACCTTGACAACCTGTTAAATTTATAACTCTGTCTGGGGTTCCATTTTCATGTTCAATCCATGTACTTTGGCCGCCAACATGTTGGTATTGTTAAAGACAAACACTAACATGATGGGCAGGAATAAAATTATTCCCAGGACAAAAATGGCTAGCATGATCAAATCAAACTATATATGCCATTCTTGAAGCTCGACCAAAATGTAAATACTGACCCCAGGCCTTGGCAGCAGTATCTGCAGCATAAAAGTTCAGCAGAACAGCATTCTTTCAATTCATAATCTCACTATGCAAAGTTAAAACATCCAGAGAGGTGGAATTATGCCAAATTACCTACAAATTTCTTTAAACTTTTTCCTAATTATAATGATTATCATTGTAAATTTTAGAAGTAACACAAATCCATTGGTATTTGGCAAGACACTCAAGATGGCTCCTTACTCTTAAACTCTGAACCTCCTTCCAATAATTTGAATAGGATAAAGAGCATCAATTTATTTTTCAAAATGCCTATCAAAATCCTCTTGAATGCTTAACACATTAGTAACAACAAAGGACCTTTAAAGTAAAAACAGAAAAGAAAATATATGTATAAAAAAAAATACTGGATACCATTATTGAAAAGGAAGATCCCTGTCATATTATGATGCAAACACACTCCAAACATACTTTGAGTTCATTTTCTGTTCTCTATCTAATGCAATGCATCCAACCTAACCTTAAGAGAAGTTTGTTTCCCATGAAACTAAATTTTAATTTGGAAGAAGTGATCAATTGACAACAGCATCTATTTAGGAATGGAGCATATGTAAATATCTTTTAGCTCTAGTACCCAATGGGGCAGACCCCAGGCAGTCACTGTGAATGATGCCTCAGTCCCTATGAGTTCATTTGAAGTCAGTCTTGTTGATATTAGAATTTTTTCCTTAGGATCCTCATCATCTCTAATTCCTAGACACTTTCCACTTCCTCTTCCACAAGGTACTCTAACACCTATTGGGAAGAATTTAGTGGAGTCATGAAGGCCAGAAGGCGTAGCCAATTAAGCAGTCATCCCATTTAGAGCTGAGTATTCCAAGGTCTCTCACTCTTTGAAATTTCTGAATGTGTGTCTCTTTATTTGATCTCATCTGCTGCAGAAAAAAAAAAAAGCTTCCCTCATGATAGTTGAGCAAAATATCAATCTATGAATATAGCAAAATGATATTAGAAGAAATTTTATTGGTAGTGTGTGTTTGTTTGCTTTCTTGTTTACTTGTTTGCTTGATTGTTTCAGAACATCAGCATATATTTTGACTTTAGTTTTCAGGCTGACTAGATTCTGTTTTATTAGCACAAAACCAGCATTGGGTACAAGATCCATCGCATAGAATTAGGCCTTCAGAAAAATCAAGTATTAGTTAGTTACTCTTACAAACTTTGTGCCATCATTGTACCAGCATATCACACAGACAGAAAACATTGTGGATCAAAGAGTGTGATTCTGGGTTTTGTTTACATTTCTCCTTTGCTCACTGCAGAGTATCTTCCCTCCCTGATTCCGAACTTGCTACACCCTCTCCACTTGAACATCCTGATTTAGTTACCCTTACTGAATCAATCTATAACATCTATTCTGTTTATTTTTATTTTATAATGTTAAGAAATGTCAACTGTATTCCTAATCGCTACGAAACTTTTATCATGAAAAGGTGTTAGATTTTGTCAAATGCTTTTCTGTAGTTCATGAGATGATCACATGTATTTTTTTTTTTGTCTTTTAGTTTTCTTATATGATCATTTACATTTATTGATTCACATATATTGAGCCAAAGTTGCATCTCTGGAATGAAGCCTGCATTATCATGGTAGATGCTCATTTAGATGAATTGTTAAACTCAATTTGCAAAAGTTCTATTGAGAATTTTTTTTCCTTTTTTAATTTTTTTTTTTTTGCTTATTCACTTTATAACCCGTCCCAGTCACCCACTCCCACAATCCTTCCCCATCTCTTGTTTTCTGAGTACCCCCTCCTCCTGTATCCCCCACCCTGCCACTTTAAGTCTCTGAGAGGCTAGGTGCTTCCTCTCCCATTGAGGCCTGATGAGGCACCCAGCTAGAAGACCATACTCCATATACAGGCTGCATGTTTTGAGATAGCCCTCACTCCAGATGTTTGAGACCTGCATGAAAACCAAGCTGCACATTTACAACATATGTGCAGGGAGGCCTAGGTCCAGCCCATGGAGGTAGATCTGTGTAGACTAGGTATGCTCCACGGTTGGTGATTCAGTCTCTGAGAGCTCCAAGGTTCAGGTTGGCTTACTCTGTTGATCTTCCTGAGCAGTTCCTATCTCCTTAGGCCCACAATCCTTCCCCTTTCTTCTATAAGAGTCCTCAAGCTCCATCCACTGTTTGGCTCTAGATTCTGTATCTGTCTGAGTCAGCTGCTGGTTAGAGCCTCTCAGAGGACAGCTTGCCCCTGTCTGTTTTCAGGCTGGAGGTTTAGATCCTGGGAGCTCTGGTTGAATCTTTTGATACCTGTTCTAAAAGGACAAAAGCACCCTCACTTTGGTCTTCCTCCTTCTTCTTGAGTTTCATGAGGTTATGCGTTGCATCTTAGTTATTGTGTGTTTTGGGGCTAATATCCGCTTATCAGTGAGTGCATACCATGTGTGTTCTTTTGTGATTGGTCATCTCACTCAGATGATATTTTCTAGCTCCATCATTTGCCTAAGAATTTCATGAGCTCATTATTTTTATAGCTGAGTAGTACTCCATTGTTAAATGTACCACATTTTCTGTATCCATTCTTCTGTTGAAGGACATCTGGGTTCTTTCCAGCTTCTGGCTATTAAAATAAGGCCGCTTTGCCATCTCACTTCACAAGTGAAATTGTTCTCTAATTTTTGTTGTTTGGTCTTTATATGACGTAGGAATCAGGGTAACTATGGCTTCATAAAATTAATTAGGAAATGTCCCTCTGTTTTGAATTCCTAGAAGAATTTAAGGAGTATTCAAAATAACTCATCTTTGAAAGTCTGATTAAAAGCATTCACTTCATCTGGTTTTGAATTATTTTCTGAAAGTGGGGGACTATGTTGAAAGAGTTTTAATTATTGCTTCTATTTCATTCGTGGCTATATGTTTAGTTAAGTTGATTACCTGGTTTTGGTTTAACTTTGATAAATTCTATGTATTGATGAAATTAACCATTGCCTTTAAATAGTCTAATTTAGTGGAGTTCAGATTTTTAAAGTATAGTTTAAAAATATGAATAGTTTAGTTTGAAAGTATGAATCTCTGAATTTCCTTGGTTTTTTATGTTCCCCTTTCTTGTTTCCAATTTTCTTGATTTGGATATTCTCTAGCTTTTAGATATTTGGATAACTGTTTGTCAGTCTTAGTGTTTTTACTCAAAGAACCAACTCTGTTCCATTAATTTCTGTATATTTGTTTGTTTATACACTTTTTGCTTTATTCTTTCTACTTTATTAACTTCAGCCCTTAATTTGATTATTTTTTTCCATCTTCTCCTTTGGGACATGGTTTCTTCATTTTGGTCTAGATTACTCAGATGTGCTGTTAAGTTACTTGTATATAATCTCTCTAATTATTATTTGACAGTGCTATGAACTTGCTTCTTAGACTGTCTTTCATTTTGTCCTGTTGGTTTGAGTATGTTGTGTATTCATTTTCAATCAATTCTAGAAAGTCTTAATTTTCTTTCTTGACCCATTTTAACTCAATACTGAATTGTTCACTTTTTATGAATTTGTCAAATTTTGTTGTTTCTTGTTTTGTCAATACCCAGTTCTAATCAATGCTTTTCAGATTTACAGTGAGCTATTTCAAATATATTGTACATCTTGAGTTTTTTGTATGGTTCCATGAGGTTCCAGAGGAAAGTGTACTTACGTGTGTATGTGTTTGGGTGAAAAGTTTTATAAATGTCTGTTAGGTTCATTTGCTTTAGACTATCTGTTAGCTCCAGTATTTTGTTTTGTTTTTGTCTAGATGATCTATCAACTGGTAAAATTGAGATACTGAAGTTTCAGACTTAGTGGAGTTAGGGGCAATATGTGATTTAAGCTATAGTAGTGTTATTTTTATGAACTTGGACGTTCTTGTGATTGGTATTTAGATGTTTAGATTTTCAATATCCTCATGGTGGATTTTTCTTTTGATGAGTATAAAGTGTCTAACCCTATCTCTTTTAATTATTTTGGTTACAGTCGATTTTGACAGATATTAAATAAGTTATATGAGATTCGTCCTTTGATATCTTTGCTTAGAATAACTTTTTCTATTATTTTATATTAAGGAGTATTTTTTTGGATGGCAGAAGGATGGATCCTGTTTTCTAATCTCGTATGTTAGTCTGTGATTTTTTTAAATGGAGATATTGAGAAAATTGATGTTGAAAGCTATCAGTGAGCAATGTTTTGTAATTATTCATGTTTTATTTTTTGTTCCTTTTTTGGTGGTGGTCATTTTGTGTGTGAGTGTGTGTGTGTTTCCCTTTTTTTGGTTTTAACGGTAAGAGACTGTTTATTCCTTATGTTTTCTGGATATAGTTATTCTCTTTAGGTTGAAATTTTCCTGTTAGTGTCTTCTGTGTATCTGGATATATACTTAAATATACTATATGTTTGCTTTTATGTGGATTATTCTATTTTCTCCAACTATGGTAATTGAACTTTTTGCTGGGTATAGTATTCTGTGTTGATATATGTGACACTGTGAAGTCTGTTGAATATACATCCAGGTCCTTCTAGCTTTTATAGTCTCCTCTGAGATGTAAGGTACCATTCTAATAGGACTGCCTTCATATAGTTAGTTGGCTTTTTCCTCTTGCATTTTTTTTTAATATTCTATGTTCTCTATGTTTATTGCTTTGATTTTTATGTACCAAGAGGAATTCCTTTTTTCATACAATCAATTTTGTGTTACATATCATTCTTCTACCTTAAGATTTGGGAGAATTTTTTCCTTACAATTTTCTTGAAAATAGGTAATGTACCTGAGTTTCTTTTCCTTCCTCTATTTCTTTTACTACTAGATTTAGTTTACAACTGTTTTATTTATTTTTCCACCTTTAAATTTACTTTTAAAGATTTCATGAAGGAATTTATTCCTTTCTTCTTCAACTCTGTTATATTCATAAAGGCTATTTTTGTGTTTTCCTATTATATTTATAAAGGGTATTATTAAGGTTTTCTGTTATATTTATAAAGGCTATTTTTGGGTTTTTGTCTTGTGCTTCAGCTATGTTGCAATTGCAAGGGCCTCCTGTGGTTGGGTTGCTGAGATCTAGTGGGGACATGTTGTCCTAGCTATTAGTGATTGTGTTTTTACACTAGTGTCTAGGTATCTGGGATTGGGAAAACTGTAACTCTTGGTGCTGCTATCTGGTCTTGTCTTTTGGATGTATGATTTATTCCTTGGTTTCAGTTTTCCTTTCAGGTTCTAGATTGTGTGTGGTAGCTGTGTATTTCCTGGTGTGAAATTCTTTTGAGATCCTGATTGATATTGATACTGGCCTTTCCATTAAAAATGTCTTCACCATATGAGAAGCTGACACTTAGGAATGGGGACTGTCTAAGAAGGTAGGGGGAAAGGTGTCCATAGGCAGGAGGAATGAAGGATGTTTCACTAGAATCAATTTAGAGGCCTGGGAATAAGGGCAAAGAGTGAGGAGGGCCACAATAGCTAGTCAGCTACAGAACCTGTAATAAAACATGAAGATTCTCTATTTTAAAGAAGAAGAATGAAGATCTAGTTAGGCTACCTGCTTCACCAACCTATTTGCTTTCCAAGCAACTTTGCTTGAAGGTTCCTTTAAAACACTTGTAGGAATTGGGGGTTGGACTATCAGGATGAATGGAATAAAATTGCTATAGGAAAAGATCTGGGTGAACTTCTAGAGATGCAAGGAATGAAGTAGGGAAAGCCACAGCTGGTGGTTTGCAATAGAGATGGGGATGAGACTGGTTGATTGGATTTGGAGGAATGAAGAGAGATGAAGATCTGCAGTTAAGTTACCTGCTTCTCTATGCTCTCTTTTTGTTGATGTTCACATTCCTTAGTTCATTGTAAACAGTCTTAAAGTGTCCCATAGAACCCTTCTGGACTAAATGGTACTGTAGCATAATGTGTAAATTTACAAGTTGTCTCAGCATTTCTGGGACAACAATGAAACAGAGATTGAACAAAAGGCCATCCAGTGACCTATTTATATATAAAAAAATATATTTGGGATAAATCCCATGGGCAGATACCGAACTCTGGTACTATTACTGATGCTATGATGTACTTGTAGACAGGAGTCTAGTACGACTGTCCTCTGAGAGGCTCTACCAGCAACTAACTGAGACAAATGGAGATACTTATAGCCAACAATTGGTCCAAGGTCCTGGACTCCTATGGAAGAGTTAGGGGATGAATTGAAAGAAATGAAGGAGATGGCAATCCCACAGGAAGAACAACACTATCAACTAACCCAGACACCTAGGAGCTCCCAGAGATGAAGCCACCAACAAAAGACCTTACATGGGCTTGTCCATGGCCACCTTTACCCAAGTAGCAGAGGACTGCCTTGTCTGGCTTCAGTGGAAGAGGATATGCCTAATCCTATGGAGACTTGAATATCCAGGAAAGGAGAATTGGGAGACTGAGGAGGAGGTGAAGAATAAAGGGGATGGATGCCAGGAAAGGGTGGTGGGAGCATCCTCTGAGAGGCAAAAGGGAGGGACAATAATGTGAAGAACTCTTGGACAGGGAACTAGGAAGAGGGCAGCATTTGGAATGTAAATAAATAAAACAATTTAAAAATAGATTAGTAAATAAAATGAAAAATAAATTCACATAAAAAGTTTACAAGTTGTATGCATAGAATTATAAAATGAATTATTGAAATATCACTTCTTATAACATAGTTATGTACTTTGGACAACTGTTATGATCTAGAAAAAATGGTCATTAATCAAGAGCATTTGCTACTCTTCCAGAGACTCTGAGTCAATAACATTATCTGAAATCAATGAGTACTACAATGATCGGTGATAAGGACAACATTCTCATATTTTATTCCTGCTTGTGTATGATGAACATACCACAGCAGAGGAAAGGACACTTTAAGAGGCAGGAACACCAGATAAAAGAAATATCTGTGCAAATGATGCTGGCTTAATTTTGTTAAGTTCTGAAACTGTCAGAACAGACCACTTTGCCCTTCTCTGTCTATATTATGGCTCCCTCTCCTGGCCATTGATGCAGTGTTTGTAGTTGACAAACATGTGCATCCTTCTTCACTTACAAGATTGAGCAGTGATACAATATAATTCAGGTTTTTGTATAGCAGAGTCATTGGGAAAGAGCATCAACTCAGTTCCTTTGTCTTGGTTCATGGTTGTGTTGCTTCCATCAGCATTTCTCACTCTACAGCCTGAATTGATTGATATTTTATCATCTGAATATTTTATAAACCTCACCCTATATATCACTATAGTTCTAATTGAAATTAATGATAAAGAATTGCAAAGATTTGAGGGTTTGGTAAGACATTTTCCCTCCAGAGAGGTTGAATATAAACCTTAAAAAGTCTATGGGTCTGAACATTGACATACAGAAGTCTGAATATCAAAATGTTACTTTACCCCAGTATGAATGAAAAAGAAGGTATTATGTCTATCATTTCCTACAACCCAGTGTGAATTCAGAGTGTTGGGCAGGTGCTTCACATGAGGTACAGAACAGCAATTAATTTGTTACAATATCTAAAAGAATAGTATTCTGAGAGATTTAAATCAGGAGAGTTCATTTCACCAGATTTATCATGTAAAGCCAGAGGCATTTCAATAGGGTCATATAACAAAAATAGAGTGTTTGTTTAATGGTGACTGTGTATGGGCCTGGGAAAAGTCCTTATTAATGACTAAGAATTTCAGGCATTAAGATTGTAGTTCACCACTACATAATCATCACAAAATAAATATTGCCCTTTGTCCAAGGCCATGAGGTCTTGGTTTACATACAGAATTTTATTTAATGTGTGTTTGGATTGCCAAAACTTGGGATGCTACACTTGTCAAGCTTTGTAGTTTGGTTGTACTCAGCAGTGGTCATTCTTAAGATGGAAGTGTTAGCTTTAGTATCAGACTTATAAGCTTTACGTTGCTTCTTATTTTGCATGGACAGATGTATACCTGAGTGTAAAAAGAAATTGGGTAATCACTTCCACATCGTTATATCCTGTCATAAATGATTAATACAAATACTGAGTACATAGGAAATGAAGTTTTCCAGCAAATTCATGTTCAAAGATGGAGATATATGTGGTGTCTTAGCCTACACTCTGTTCTGGTACCTGATAATACTATAAAATAGTAACCTTCGTGGTAGTCTATGAAGAAAATAGTTAAGTTAGTAGATATTTAAAATAGACAATATCATCAGTTTCATGAGAATAGAGATGTTCCTGTAAGGTGCCTGAGCTATCTATGCAGGATGTAAATAGCAAGTCCATGTACTTAAATTTAATTAAACAAATCACAGAACAATTGTATGTCAAAATCACACACAGGTGCATATGAATTGAGAGATTTCTCTAAGGCATTCTCTGATGGAAAGGGTCTGGCCAATAAGGAGACACAGAGAATGAAATGGTGTTGGAGAGAACCTATGTGTAGGTGATGACTGTGTATTTCAGAAAGATCAAAGAATACTCACAGGATTTTATTTCCTGAATTATTTCTGTTATTAACAAATATGTATTATATTTCATTATTAAGGAAAGCAAACTATGTAATTTTGAAAAAAAGATAAATATCTGAGTAATTTTAAAATAAATAAACAGCACTTTAAGTTCTATATCAGCAGCTTAGGAGTAAACTACTCCAGGGCTCATTCATGCAGACATATTTGGCAACTTTAAATTTTTAGTGTATAAGTGTTTCCTCTGCATATACTTGTGTGCACCATAGAAGGTCAGCAGTGGGCATTAGATTCTCTGAACCTGGAATTGTACATGATTATTATCTTCCATGGCAGTAATGACTTCTTTACACAGTTTTTTTTTTTAGATTTTTATATATATACATTTCTAATGTTATTCTCTTTCCTGATTTTTCCCTCTGGAAAACCTCTATCCACTGCCCCTCCCCCGTGCTTCTACAAGGGTGCTCCCCCATACACCCACTCCTGTTTTCCTACCCTGGCATGATCTTACATGGATGTGGGGGATTCACAGTACCAAGGGCCTATCCTCCCACTGACGCCCAACAAGGCCATCCTCTGCTACATATGCAGCTGGAGCCATGGTTACCTCCATGTGTACTCTGTTTTTTGTTTGGTTGATTGTTTGGTTGGTTTTTTTTGTTTGTTTGTTTTTGAATTAGAACACTAGCTTTTAATGCATGGAAACATAAAAATGTTTAAATATACAATATGGTTACTGTTGGTTGATAGTTTAGTCTTTGGGAGCTCTGGAGAATTGGTTGGTTGATATTGTTGTTCTTCCTATGGGGTTGCAAAACCCTTCAGCTCCTTCAACCCTTTCTTTAACTCCTCCACTGGGGACCCCATGCTCAGTCCAGTGGATGGCTTCAAGCATCTGCCTCTATATTGGTCAGAAACTGACATAGCCTCTTAGAAGACAGCCATATCAAGCTCCTGTCAGCAAGCACTTCTTAGCAACTATAATAATGTCTGGTTTTGGTGTCTGTATATGGGATGGATCCACAGGTTGGGCAGTCTCTGGATGGCCTTTTGTTCAGTTGCTGCTCCACAGTTTGTCTCCGCTTTTCCTCCCTTAAGTATTTTGTTCCGCCGTCTTAGAAGAACTGAAGCATCCGCACTTTGGTCTTCCTTCTTCTTGAGCTTCATGGGTCTGTGACTTGTATCTTGGGTATTCCGAGCTTTGGGGCTAATATCCACTTATCCGTGAGTGAATACCATGTGTGTTCTTTTGTGATTGGGTTAACTCACTCAGGATGATATTTTCTAGTTCCATCTATTTGCCTAAGAATTTCATGAAGTCATTGTTGTTAATAGATCAGTAGTACTCGATTGTGTAAATGTACCACATTTTCTGTATCCATTCCTCTCTCACACAGGTTCTTAGGCAAGAACATATACTGTTATCTGCTTAGCATCTGTCTATCCCCTGTCCCATTTGGGTATTATTTTTTTACAATATAATCTTTGTTGTACAGAATTTCTCCATCCCTATTGACAAATACCATGGTGCTTTAAAGTAGAAAATACGCAAATATATCTTTAAAACTAGAAATAAATATTTCTAAATAGAAAAGCAATGATATTGTGGCTGTCTTTGAAAGGAATGTTCAGAGGAAAGCAGAAGAAATTACTGGATAGTGTGGAATCAAACCACTGGGTCTGAGGGATTGATTCACAGGAGTGATTTTAGTGATAGTGTTGAGTTCATCAAGTTTTTATAATTAATACATGTGATGTTCTTATGTCAGACATACATCAATAAAGTGAATTTTTTTTATTCTAGGAAAATATTTTAACGGGAAAAATAAAAATGAATATGGCAAAAGAACAATACAATAAATAAACAACAACAACAAAAAACCCCAAATCTATATCCACACAACTAACTCATAACAATAAAGGGCAAGCATATGACACTATTACACAGTTTTTCAAACACTGATCCAGTCTTTCATACCTACTATAATCATGCAAATATTCCTCAGGAATCTTTCAAAATATGTTGAACTAGAACTATGTGAGAATTATTTGCTTCTGTAAATTTTTAGTTTTTTAAAGAAAAATTTATATGTTCTTTTAAAATTATCTACTACACAACTGGTTTATAGAAGAGTAAACCATTTTCATACCTTATGAATTTGTTCAATAAATATCTACTTTGATAATTTAGTAAATGCAGGAGATATAAATACAATTGTATATTTAGTTTATTACTATCTTGTGGCATAACATAATTAACATTTGGACAAATTACCTTTTGCTAATATTAATTAAATGTGTTTTGAATCTAGCATGTGGAATAATATTCTGCAAATATTTGGTAATACTTTTTGATCAGTAATGTTCACTTATTCTGATTTTGTTCCTTTGTGATCAGTTGATGAAAGGGATGGCCCCTCTTTTACTGTACGGAAACCATTGTCACACTGCAGAGCCTGAAACATTCTCTTTGTATTCTATTCTTCTGTTGATAAAGTGTGTGCAAATGCATATACATGGATGATGAGTATCCTTTATGTAAGCTTACTAAACTGAATCCTTTGCTGTAACATATTAAAAAAAATACAGGTTATGTTGTCTGCTAGTCCACAGAAAAATTCAAGCAGTGCACCTGAAATCCTGTTTCTATGTACTGTCAGGTTTTCTTTCTGTTAGGCAGATTATCTCGTGTCAGTAATAATTGTCATTATTCAACAAAAAAAAAAATCATGACTGACTTCTGCTTCTCTCCTATTCAATGTTTTTCATCGGTGTTCATTAGGTATTGAATGATCTTGCTTCTCATTCATTTAATAAAGCCTTAATCGAATGACTGCTTGAGTTATTAACTATCACAAATGAACAGAAACCCACATTTCAGCAGCAAACTTTAAGGAGAAAGAACTTCTTTTAGAAATTAATGAAAGGAGCAAGTGTAGAAACAAAAAAGATAGAAAAAGAGATAGATATATGGAGAAAGATTGATTCAATGGCATGGTAGCAGAGAGACCCTCTACAAAGACTATGGACCTCTTGACCTCTTGTAAAATGGATGAGCACAGGTGCTTTCTCTGATTTCAATTACACAATAAGACCAGATCAAAGAACAAAGGCTGTCCAACCAGAGTATATGAGAAAATCCATGGCATGAAATGACACATTATGATGATACTAAGGTACACACAAAGAAAAATCAAACAGCCTTGGAAGAAGGCTATGAAGTATCCTCTGTATGTACTTGAAGTCGCTGTTTAAAAAACAATTTTCAAGGAAATGAATCTTTTATATCTGTAAGAATGTAAAAGTGAGGACTGTGTCAGTTACTACACATGACCCAGAACTCTTTATTGCTGGTAAAACCTCCCACACAGGCACTGTATACAGCTGCTGCAAATTTTCACTATTGAACTTCTTCACAGAAAGCAACTAGTACATATTGTGCTCTCATTCAACAAAGAGTCATATACACATGTAATCTCATGCCCAACTGAAGACACTGAGGAACTCAGGTCCTCCAAAAGTAAGTAAATATACATATAGATAGTAGACATGTGTCTTTCATATAAAAATTACTACATTGACTTATTTGCTGTAACATACTACACAAAATATACAGACTGTTTTCTGCTAGTCCACAGAAAAATCCAAGTGCTACAGTTGAAATCCTGCCTCTATCTATATAGAGTTTTTCTTTGTTATGCAGATGACCTGGTATTGATTATACTTGTCAATATTTAGAAAAAATTTTTGACTTATGCTATTCTCCTTTTGCATGTTTTTCATTTCTGTTCATTAGAGTTTAGATATATTTTTCTCATTCATTTAATAAAGCATTTATTGACTTATTATCTATCACTAATGAACAAAAATCCAAATTTCAGCAGCAATATTTAAAGAGAAAGAACTACTTTTGGAAATCAATGAAAAGAAGAAGGGAAGGAAAAAGGAGGCAGATATATGAAGAGGCAGATATATAGAGGAGATTGTTTGATGATATGGTAGCAGAGAGACCATCTACAAAGGCTCCTGGAGCTCTGGTAAAATAAATGATGACAGGGCTCTCTATGGCTTCATTTACACAATAAGAACAAGATCAAAAAAAAATACTGTCAAGCCACAGGATATGAGAATATCCATGGCATGAAGTAAGACATTATGATAACACTAAGGCACATACAAAAAAATTAAACAGCCTTGGAAGAAGGGTTTGAAGTATCCTGTGTCTACTACTTAAAGTAATTATATAGAAACAACTTGCAAGGAAATGGATCTTCTGTAGGTGTAAGAATGTACAAGTGAGGCCTGTATCAGTTCCTACACAGGACCCAGAGTTCTTTGTTGCTGGCAAATTTTCCCTCAAAGGCACTGTAGGGAGCTCCTCCAAATTCTCACTATTATACTCCTTCACTGAGGACACCTAGTACATATTATGCTCTCATTCAACAAAGAGTCATATACACATGGAATCTCATGCCCACCTAAAGACAGTGAGGAGCTCAGGTCCTCCACAGACTGAGGAAACAGTGAAAGGACCTGCTCACACAGTTCTCTGCACTCTGATGTTTGCCCTTGCCTAACTTACATAGAACTATAGGTAACCAGATTATTAGATCCACCTCCCCATAGGTAGATAAGAACCCAAATACCAAAGCATAGACACTTGGACACTTGCAGGTTTTGTTAATGTTGAAAACAATTAGAGAAGAATTATACAGACTTCAAAACTATACACAACCTAGCCAAGTCTAACCTTCAGGAGTGAGCCTTTCACTATAAAAATCCATCAATAAAATATATAGAGCCAAATATTCTGACAGATTCAGAAATACCATTATAAAGACTTAAGAAACTTTTAAAAAGCAGTAAAATTAAGTCTCATATTAACATACCTAATTTCTGGTTACATGTCCTTGTAAAAATAAAATCTATACAATTATTTCTGAAGATATTCCAAATAATATCATAAGGCTAGTTAGGAAGATGAACGATAATATGGATAGACAGCATTATAAAAGCTAAATAAAAATTTTATTAAAAACACATACATATCTAAAAGTAACCAATAAGATGAAGATCAAGAGATTTATTTAAATAATTAAATGGTTAAAATTTTAAGGATAAACTAGATCAATGAGATTAATATCTGCTGACACAGAGGCAATACCATGGCTGTTCCAGCTAGATGGATAAGAAACTGACAGAACTTGAAGTCTAGTCAAACCACTCATCCAGCCAGATGAGTCTAGTCAGAGCTCTCATTGCAACAACTGATCAAGTTCCCCAACCCCTCCCTATCACACAGACACAGGATGTTCTACTCCTCTCAGATAAGGCAGCACATTAATAGGTACATGAACACAAGCAAAGATGTTTTTGTTCAGGTCTGTGTCACTGTGAGAGGATCATGTTTAGCTTTCATGCAATAATAACCTTCCCAATCCTCAGCATCCACTCTACTGATTTTGAATGCAAAATCTGTGCCTAGCTTATTGCCACTAAACCTGTCAGGGTTACCAGGATCTAGTTTGGTCACCTGATTGATGAGATATTGTAGAGACTGGCCTGACCACTATAATAACCAATTCAAATAAGTTTTTCCATTACAAAGAGCCCTGACTTAACTCACAGTAGATAGAGACTGATTGTCCAAGAGTAACTGTAAAAGTTATGCCTAGGTCTGCCTCCTAGCCCATGCGACCAAAAAATAAGACAAAGTTAATACATTTACAAATACCTTGGCCTTCTTGCTAGAAACTTCCATGACTAGAACCATAGCTTAATGTAACCCATTTATTTTAATTAAAAATTTTGTCATGTGGATGGTTACATATACAAAGATACCAAGTGTCCCTTTCCACACAACTTCCATGGACAGATTCTTTTATTGGACCTCTCTCTCACAATTCTTTGCCCTCCGACATGTCCCACATTTCACATCCTGGCTAAGTCTTATGCCATAAAAATGCTTCTGAAACTACTCCATGAAATAGAAGCAGAAGAAACGCTATCTAATTCTTCTAAGAATCCACAGTTATGCTGATACCTAAACCACACAAATACCCAACAAAGAAAGAGAACTTTCTTTGTTCTCCAAATTGGCTCATCAACATCAATGCAAAATACTTACTAACATTTTCTCAAACTGAATCCAAGAAAACATCAAAAACATCACTCACCATGATCTAGTAGATTTCATCCTAGAGATGCAGGAATGTTTCAAAATATGAAAATTCATCAACATAATCCACTATATAAACAAACTCCGTGAAAAAAATTATATGACTATCTCAATAGATGTAGAAAAAAGCCTGTGACAAAATTCACCACCCTTTTGTGTTAAAAATTTGGATTAGTTAGGAATACAAGGCACATTCCTTTTTTTTTTAAATTAATTTTTATTGGATATTTTATTTACATTTCAGATGTTATCACCTTTCCCCATCCCTCCCCCCAAAAGCCCCCTATCCATTCCCCTTCCTCCTGATTCTATGAGGATGTGCCCCCACCCATCCTCCTAAATAAAATAAAAGCAATATCCAGCAAACCAATGGCCAGCATCAATTAAATGGATAGAAAATTAAAGTAATCTCATGAAATTCAGAGATGAGATAAGGCTACCCACAGTCACTCTAGATATTCAATATAGTACTTGAAGTTCTAAATAGAACAATGAGACAACAAATAGAGATTAAGGGGATATGGATTGGAAAGGAAAAAGTCAAGGTATCATTATTCATGGATAATATGATACTATACAAAAGCATCCCCAGAAATTCTACCAGCAAATTACAGAAACAGAAAAACAACCTCAGCAAAGTGGACAGAAATAAAATTAACTCATAAAACTCAATAATATTTCTCATACAAATGATAAATGGGCTGCAGAAGAAATTATGGAAACAAGACTTTTCACAATAGCCACAAATAATATAAAATACCTTGGTGTAACTCTAACCAAGTAAGTGAAAGACAAGAATGACAAGAATTTTAAGTCCCTGAAGAAAGAAAAAGAAAACCTCAGAAGATGGAAAGCTTTCCTATGCTCATGGATTAGTAGGACTAACATAGGGAAAATGGCCATTTAACTAAAAGGAATCTACAGATCCAATGTAATTCCCATCAAATGCCAACACAATTCTTCACAGACATGGAAAGAGCAATTCTCAACTTCATATTGAAAAACAAAAAAACCCTGGAGAATCAAAACATTTCTGAACAATAAAAGAACTTCTGTGAAAATCACCATCCTTGATTTCAAGCTGTACTTCAGAGCAAGAGTGTTAAAAATCACACTGTATTGTTACTGAGACAGATGGGTCGATCAATGGAATAGAATTGATGACACAGAAATAAACCCACACATTTATGGACGTTTGAATTTTGAAAAAAAAAAAAAAAAGCCAAAACCATATAGTGGAAAAAAAAAGAAAGATCTTAAACAAATGATGCTGGCATAATTGGCAGACTGCCTGTACAAGAATGCAAATTGCAAATTGATTCATAATTATCACTCTGCATAAAGCTCAAGTTCAAGTTTATCAATGACCTCCACATAAAACCAGATACACTGAAACTAGTGGAAGATGAAGTGAGAAATAACTTCAGACTCCGTGGCACAGGGGAAATTTTCTGGAACAGAACACTAATGACTTTGGCTCTAAGATCAACAATTGAAGATTGGAACTTCTTGAAACTGAAAGGCTTCTGTAAATCAAAGGACCCTGTCAATAGAACAAACCAAAAACCTATATATTGAGAAAAGATCTTCATTAACTCTACATCAGATATAGTGCTAATGTTTAAAATATGTAAAGAATTCAAGAAATTAAGATTCCAAAAAAAAAATGAAATAACCCAGTTAAAAATGGGGTAGAGGGCTAAACAGAATTTTCAACAGAGTAATCTCAAATGGCAAAGAAACACTTCAAAGAATGTTCAACATTTTTAATCATCAAGGAAAAGCAAATTAAAATGACCCTGAGATTCTACCTTTTGCAAATTAGAATGGCTAATATTAAAAACTCAAGTGACATCAGATGCTGGCAACCCCATCTCTCCAATTGATGCCCTATCTTTCTATTGAAGTTGGATTCTACAAGTTGGGCATTTCATCTAAGGTCCCTTGCTCTGAGTCCTCGCCTCCCACATCCCTGGTACATTCTAGAGGGTTTCTCCACCTCCTACCACCTGAGGTTGCCTGTTTCCATTCTTTCTGCTGGCCCTCAGGGCTTCAGTCCTGTTTCTCCCCCCAGTATCTGATCATGTTCCCGTTTTCACCTCTCTGTCCCCTCTCCCATCCAGGTCCCTCCCTCCCTCTGACATCTATGATTGCTTCCTTCTCCCTCCCAAGTGGGATTGAGGCATCCTCACTTGAGCCCTTCTGCTTGCTAACCTTCTTGAGTTGATAAAGTTCTGTGAATTAATAGCCACTTATTAGTGAGTACATATCATGAATGGTTTTGTGTCTGAGTTACCACACTCAGGATGATATTTTCTAGTCCATCCATTCACCTGGAAAACCCATGATGTCCTCGTAAGGCCTCTGTGAGTATAGTAGAACACGAGCCCCTGTGGCATGCTGGGGCATCTTTGGTATATATGCCCAAAAATGGTATAGATCTGGGTCAACAGGCAGATCTATTTCCACTTTTCCGAGGAATCTCCAGATTGATTTCCAGAGTGGTTGTAACAGTTTGCAATCCCATCAGCAATAGAAGAATGTTCCTCTTTGTCAACATCCTTGCCAACATGTGCTATCACCTAAGTTTTTGATATTATCCACTCTGATTGGTGTATATCTCTGGGTCATTTTGATCTGTGTTTCCCTGATTCCTCTGTTGTGAATTCAGTTTTTTATCTCATTTTTAAATTTGGTTGTTTGATTTTTCGATGGTTAGCTTCTTGAGTTCTTTATATATTTTGGGTATTAGCCCTCTATGAGATGTAGGGTCAGTGAAGATTTTGCTTTTCAATCTGCAGGTTGCAAATTTGGCCTATTGACTATGTCCTTTGCCTTACAGAAGCTTTCCAGTCTCATGAAGTCCCATTTATCAATCTTGTTTTAAGAGCCTGAGCCGTTGGAGTTCTGTTTAGAAAATTTCTTCCCATGTCAATGAGTTTGAGGATCTTTCCCACTGTCTCTTCTGTTAGAGTCAGTGTATCTGATTTTATGTTGATGTTCTTGATTCACTTGGTCTTGAGCTTTGTACAAGGTGACAAATTTAGATCTATTTTCATTTTTCAACATACTGATGGCCAGTTAGACCACCATCATGAAGATGGTTTCTTTCTTCCATTGTATATTTTTGGCTTCTTAGTCAAAGATCAAGGGTCCATAAGTGTGTAGTTTTATTTCTGAGTCTTCAATTCTATTCCATTGATCAACGAACATGTGTGTCTCTGTACCAATGCTGTGCAGGTTTAACACTATTGCTCTGTAGTATAGCTTTAGGTGAGGGACAGTGTTTAGTTATATTTACTCCAAGGAATTTTATATTATTTGTGTCTATAATGTACACTATTTTTCCCTATTTTCTTCCTCAGCCATTTTATCATTTGTACAAATGAAAGTTACTGATTTGTTTAAGTAAATTTCATATTTGGCCACTTTGCTGAAAAACAGGAAAAAAAAAACAATTAAAAATACCTGTTTATAAGTAGCAGTATATTGTCAATAGCTGGCATGCATTCAACAGGACTGTCAACATACACACAGAGACATACACAGACACACACAGCTGAAGTTATTTTGGCAAAAAAAAATTATAGTATTCATATACTGAGGAAGAAGTCTGGGGAAATAGTTTAATTATTATGAACATTTTCTGTTCTTCCAGAGAATCTTGATTTGAGGTCCAACACTTACTTGATGCATAGGTTTTGATAACTTAATTCAAGGATTATTTTTAAGCCATCCTGCCTTTGAGTGAAAGAATTCATGCCAGTGTCAAGGCAAGTAAGCAAACTGCAAAGAGTTCAGGAAGAACACTCATTTAAATTGACTTCTTCAACCTGGATCAGACTTAGGTAGTTTGATTTCACTCACTATATTTCCCCAAAAATAAGCATAGCATATATTGGGAAAATATCTATAGGTTTCATGGGAATTTTGACCACTTCTCTCTTTAGATTGGAGAAGTTTTCTTCAATGATTTTGTTGAAGATGTTTTTGGGTCCTTTGATCTGGGAATCTTTGCTCTCTTCTATTCCTTTTATTCTTAGATTTGGTCTTTTCATTGTGTCCTAGATTTCCTGGATGGTTTGGGTTAGGATTTCTTTATGTTTTGAATTTTCTTTGACCATTGTGTCAGTGTCTCCTAAGGTATCTTCTATGCCTTAGATTCCCTCTTCTATTCCTTGTATTCTGTTGGTAATGCTTGCATCTGTATTTCCTGTCCTTCTTTTGGTACAAGGCCTGAGAATGGAACAGAGAATTAGGACAATGGAAATTTTCTGACTGTTATATAAAAGCATCACATTGATCTTTAAGCCCTGGCAAAGAGACACACTCTCAGCAGCTGAGGAGTGGAGACATCATAAGGAGCAGTTGGGGCAGCCTGTGCTCTCACTTCTGCTTCCCTGGGGGGTTTATGTCATGGCTTGAATCACTGTGGGAGGAGTACCATAATAATGTTGACAGTAATAACTTGCAATATCTTCAGGCTGCAGACTGTTGATCTTGAGAGAAAACTTTGTGCCAGATCCACTGCCACTGAACCTCGATGGGACCCCACTTTGCAAGCTGTTTGCATTATAGATCAGGAGCTGAGGAGATTTCCCTGGTTTCTGCTGATACCATGCTAAATAACTGTAAATGTTTTCACTTGCTTGACATGTGATGGTAACACTTTCTCCCACAGATGCAGACATGGACGCTGGAGACTGGGTCATCTGGATGTCACATCTGGCATCTAAGATTGGAAAATGGAAAGCAAATACCTACATTCATTAATTCTGTTGCAAATGGATTTTCACTGAGACCAAGCAGTACTGACTACAGGAAGCTGAATAAATTTCCAGTGCTATCTTCCTTACCTGTAAGCCACAGCAGCAGCAATGCCAGGAGATGAGTGGGTATACCCATGTCTGTGTGTGATCTCTGTGAGGCTGACTCCTGTACTGGGTGTTCCCTGACTATGAAGAAGTCCTCATGTCTATGGGCTGTGCTTTGGGTACATGCAAATCAGCAAAGGGTAGGCACAGATGCAGGACTCATCAGGTCAGTAGCTCATTATAGACCTGTGGTTCTCTTAGGTCTCCAATTGAGACACAGTACATATTTATTGGTAGGGAATGCGCTTCTCTTTGAATAAGCAACAGGAAAAGTCTATGAGTTACACCTTATTTTGATATCTATTATGTTCTATGTAGAATTTCCATGTGATAGTTTTCTTATTTGTGGGTGGGTGTTTCAGATATTGTACTCTTCTAAGTGATACATAAAATTCTATTGTCCTTTCATTTTTTGTTTGCCTTGTGTTCTGTTTTGTTTTAATTTTTTTATTCCTTCTATATCTGTTTTTTGCTGTTTTATTTTGTTTGAATATTTTATTTATTTACATTTCAGATGTTATCCCTTTTCCCCTTCCCTCCCCCAGAAATCCCTATCTCATCCCTCCCTCCTCCTGCTTATATGAGGGTGTGCACCCACACACCCACTCGTGCCTTTCCACCCTTGAATTCCCTGATACATGGGCATCCAGCCTCCACTGGACCAAGGGCCTCCTCTCCTACCAATGCCTGACATGACCATTCTCCACTACATATACAGATGGAGACATGGGTCCCTGCAAGTGTGTTCCCAGGCTGGCAGTTTAGGACCCGGGATATTGGATGTTTGCTATTATTACTCTCCCCATAAACATGAATATCCCTTCAGCTCCTTCAGTCGTCTCTCTAATTCCTCCACAGGAGACTCCATGATCAGTTCAATAGTTAGGTGTGATCATCCACCTCTGGACCTGTTAGGCTCTGGCAAAGCCTCTCATGAGACAGCTATATCAGGCTCCTGTCAACATGCCCTTCTAGGTATCTACAACATTGTCTGCATTTGGTGTCTGCACATGAGATAGATCTCCACTTGAGGATGTCTCTGCAGGGCCCCTCCTTCAGTCTCTGCTCTTCACTTTGTCTCCATTTTTCCTCCCTTCAGTATTTTGTTACTTCTTCTAAGAAGGATCAAAGAACCCACACTTTGGTTTTCCTTTTTCTTGAGCTTCATGTGGTCTGTGAGTTGTATCTTGGGTATTGCGAGATTTTGGGCTAATAATATCCACTTATCAGTGAGTGCATACCATGTGTGTTCTTTTGTGACTGGGTTACCTCATGCAAGATGATATTTTCTAGTTCCATTCATTTGCCTAAGAATTTAATGAATTCATTGTTTTAATGGCTGAATAGTATTCCAAAGTGTAAATGTACCACATTTTCTGTATCTGTTCATCTGTTGAGGGACATCTGAGTTGTTTCCAGCTTCTGACTATTATAAATAAGACTGCTACGAACATAGTGGAGCATATGTCCTTGTTATATGTTGGAACATCTTTTGGGTATATGCCCAGCAGTTGTATAGGTGGGTCCTGGTAATACTATGTGCACTTTTCTGAGGAAACACAAGACTGATTTCCAGAGTGGTTGTACCAACTTGCAATCCAACCATCAAGAGAGGAGTGTTCCTCTTTCTCCACATCCTTGCCAGCATCTGCTGTAATCTGAGTTTTTTTCTTAGTCATTCTGTGTAGTGTAAGGTTTCAGAATCTCAGGGTTGTTTTGATTTACATTTCCCTGTTGACTAAGGATGTTGAACATTTCTTTAGGTGCTTCACCACCATTCCACTTTCCTCAGTTGAGAATTCTTTATTTAGCTCTGTACCTCATTTTTAATAGGGGTATTTGGTTGTCTTGAGTCTAATTTCTTGAGTTTTTTGTATATATTTGACATTAGCTCTTGATTTGATGGAGGATTCATAAAGATCTTTCCCAATCTGTTGGTTGCCATTTTGTCCTATTGCAGTGCCGTTTGCCTTGACGAAGCTTTGCAATTTTATGAGATCCCATTTGTCAATTCTTGATCTTAGAGCATAAGCTATTGGTGTTATGTTGAGGAAATTTTTCCCTGTGCCTTGTATATGAGGCTATTCCCCATTTTCTTGTCTATTTGTTTCAGCATGTCTGGTTTTATGTAGAGATCCTTGACACAGACATTCACACCATTGTAATTATATGGGCTGGATTGTTCTCTAAATAGATGCAGAAGTGAATTCATTCCTACCCATGTCCCTGGTCAGGAATGCTGCTGACTGACTACAGTATCTGTTTGTACTACACTTGCCCCACACCTGAGAAACTCAACAGAGAAAACTATCTCCTGTCTTACTACCAAAAATATTTGACTATACCTACAACACATCTGCTATATGAATGCACTGACACAGTGCCTAGGTTCTTTCAGGTGGCTACCTCTACCTTCACTGTGTTCATGAAGCTGCTATCTAAGAACATCCTACAGTTTTTAATAAATACAAGACATGATAAAAATGAATAGAACTTGGTGAGTCTCTCACCACTCAAATCAGCCCTTTATAATAATCCTCTGGAAACACATTTTCTAGCACACTTCATTGTCTTAGAGCAAATAAAACTATGGTCCATCCATGATCTAACTCTTGGACTTCTGGTTAACCTTCCATAGCATTCAAATTTTTTTAATCCATAGAAATATATAAAACCATGGAATTACTCAAAGGAAAAAATGTAATACCTATAAGAAGACTTGCCTAATTTCCTTATCATGGGTCTGGTGCCTGGATTGTGATCTATGTCTTGATGACTGAAAAACCAAAGGATAAGGTGCTGCTTATTTAGTGTGGAGAAAGTACAAGCCCTCTGATTATTCCCACAAAAGTGACAAGAGACTCAGAGATCTGAAGTTCATATTCACATTGGTTCAAAGGCAATGTCTTCATGGACATAAATATAGGAGCATTATAATATACTATCTCAATTATAAGAAACTTCACAAAGTCACCCAAAGCAGGAAAAAAAACAAAGAAAAATTCATAGGCATAAATTTATACCATTATCAATATGACACACCTTGACAGTTTTTAACTGTCTATCATATTTTTGAGATCTACCTAGAAATACTCTTTGTGAGCTGCATTTTCTCAAGTTATTTTTTAGACTTACTGACAAAATGTCTTCCTATGCCTTTTATTGTTCACAATTTTGAAAGTCTTGATGATGCTCAGAAACACATTTTATTCAGATGATAAGAATTTGTAAGCTTTGATTATAACTTCTTTAAATTGGACACCATTAATAGAAGGTTTGTCTTCATACTCATCATTTAGAAATCTCTGCAATTTTTGAGCATTGATAATCTCAGATACATAAATATTATAAAAACTTGAGAAAGTAAATATTTTAATCACTCTACTCTGTGAACAATTATTCAGACCTCACTAATTATATGATTCTCAATGAACTGGGATGGTCCAAATGTGAAAAACAATGTGGTTTCACACAGAAAAAGAGGATAACTTTATGGGGAGCTATGATCAGAGATGGTGTGGATTTGGATGGTATTCGAGATGGGGAGCAGCTCAGAAGATTTTGGAGAAGGAAAAATCTAGCTGCTTGTATTCTAATGCTAATTGTACCCCAAATCACTTAGAAAGACAGACAGGGTCTTCACGTAGCTTCTGGGAACCTGCTCCAAGTTAGTTCTGATTGGGAAATAAAATTACTAGTAGCTAATACCTGGGAAGGAGAGACATAGTTAAGGATTGTGGTTCCTTGGCTTCTTACCACAAGAAGGAGGAGGCAAGGAAGAGTTAATTAGGCTACTATAAAAGGGTAATAATATGCAGGAGGGAGAAGCAGAGTCACCCTGTAAAAGGGACCAAGTGAACTCAACCTAGAGGACTCCTCAGTTAGGTCAAGAACAGCCAAGACAGAACATAGAAATTAATAAGCAGTAACTTAGATTCATATGTGGGAGGTAGATTCAAATTACATAGAGGTTAGGCAGTTACTCAGCCATTATGCAACTTAAAGCATATTAAGATATAAAGGTTGTGTTGCTGGGAACATAAATCTTCTAAGACAGAAAGGAAGCCTAAGACAGGATTTATTAAAAATGCATAAATAGAAAAATGCAGTCAGAAGACATTGTATGAAAAGTTTATTTTGAATGAAAAATAAAACAATGAAAAATGTGCACGTAAGATATAAATTAGCACAAAAACATTATTTGAAGTGAATGGTATACACCATCAGGTTTTACAGCATGCCGAATGTGTGAGGGTATTCAAGGACAATTATTTTTGTTTAGTGATTTTTTTTTTTTTTTTATGATTCAAGAAGGGGTGATTGGTACTAGGGGTTTATTATGGGTCACTCCCTATTTTTATTGCAGTCTTACTGTGTATATACATTCCTGTAGTTCATTCTTGTTCAAGTTTATTTATGCCTAATTATACAGGGTCAGGATACAGTAAATAGAAGACTGTCTATTAGAGTTCACTTACTGGATATAATTTATCATTACACCTGCATACAAAAGCAATGTAGGCACTTTCTCCCTATTGATCTGCCTTTCAGAATGCATTCCAGAATGTGTTTGATTGGAAATAAGATGATACCAAAGGGATCTTCAGGAGATAAACTAATTTCTGTTGCTGATAACAAGAAAATTAACAACTATATTCATGTGAAAGTTATAGGTTGCTAATGTATTCCTAAAGATATGTCTGTGTATACAAGTGAGCATGCATGTGTTCATTTCGTGTACATAGCCCAGGGCAAGTGGAATCCCATGTAGCTTACCTATTCTTATTCTTATTTTTACCTATTCTTATCTGGTTCATAATCATAACTCTTTTGAGGCTTGATGAATATACTGTGCAGAAAAGCCCCAGAGATTAGGCTATGACTCCCTTTTAGATTATATTTCTCTATAGGTACTTTGGCTCTGTTATTCTTCCTTAGGCTGTGTTCTTTCTTCTGCTGAAGAATGCTAACAGATCAAGTCTTTAAATAAATCCTTAGCCCATTCTACATGAGGCTTCTGAGCCTGATATTATCGGCTATATGGCACATAGGAAGTGATTTATTATAATGTTGGGACAAGAAAGAATATTTGGAAAGGGAAATATGGCTTTAAAAATCAATTACCCTGAATATGAAGCTTTGGCAACAAAGTCACATTCCCTGGCATATAAATGTAATTTTGATGAAAATGGTGTCTTTGAAGATACAAATATGTACATTTACAGCATCTCCCCTTTTCCTTCCCATTCCCCTGACTCTGTTGCCTAACTGTGGATCCTGTTACCTTAATTGGGTGACTTGTATGGCAACAGTCAGAGAGGATATGCCTACTCATGGAGTGACTTGCCATCTGATTTTAACAAAGAAATCTGGTTTCTTGTGAAACTATTTCTGCAGTTGATGATTCAGTCCTCAGTATAGACAACTGTCATGACTTGAAACTTAAATAGAATATTGTATTAACTTAGAGTCAATACATGTGGAAAAGCCTATACAAATAGAGAATTTGTTCAACTTATATGAATTTTTGTACCCTAAGATTTTCAATGGAAGTGGTTGTATTTTAAATATCTGTTTTTATCATTGACAGATCTCTTAGGCTCAGGAGTAGTAGGAAGAAAAGCCCTTGTGGCACCTTCCTTAAGAAAGAAATAGGGGAGTTATTTTCCCTATTCCTATTTTTCTCAGTGGTGAAGAAGCGCAGAAAGCACAGAACAGAGTCTGATACACTCTGTTGTTATAAGAGACCTAAGCCACAGTAAATAATGCATATTTTCTCTGGGAAAGCTTAAATTAGTGATAGACTAAAAAAAATAATTAGATTTTAAAACATTCAAATAGAATTTCTATAGATCACAAAACTTTTGGACTATAAGAGTCAAAGATGATGAAGAAACAGAGCAAAACAGTGTCTGGACATGACAAGACTTCTGCTTTCATGAAATAACAGCAGCTGTGCTATATAAGATATGCAAGAGATTAAGTCCATCAGCAATAAAGCATGAAGTGGAAGGAGCTTATGACGCTGTTCTACTAGCTGATGAGTTTTTGATAGTTGATGGCTTCTAAGAGAGAGAGAGACAATATACTATAAGAGTGATTGTCCTTGATACATTTACCATGCTTGCTCCCACAGGTGTTCCTACATCTATGAATACATGATCAACCCTCATTTGACTCAGTGTTTAGGTATATTTATATGTGGACCTGAAGGGAGGTGTGAGGAAAGAATAGTAGATTTGAGAGTTCAGGAAAGAGAAGCAGATACAAATATCAAATACATGGTATTCATATATGAAATTCTCATTTCTAAAAAACATTACATTTTGAAAAATTATTTAGTTTATTCACAGTAAACAGAATCAATTTTACTCATTCATAAAACCTATAAAATTTCAATTATTTCATAGAATAGACAGGTCAAAATGATAAAATTTGTTGTTAGGTGATTAACCCCCAAAGATTTTATCTCACTACAGGGATGGAGAAGTGTCACATCAGTTAAGATCAGGTACTATTCTCACAGAGAAAATAAATTCCGTTTTAGGCACCCATGCTTAGTGATTCACAAATGCATACAGTTCCAACTCTCTTCTAGCCTGCTTGGGTACTTCATTTACACACCCACACACATCCTTATGTTCCCATATAGACTTCCACATAAAAATGAAATATTGAAAATAACACTTACTGCTTTACAGAAAGGCAGAATTATGTTTCTAGCAGATATGTATGATCAAATATAATCTACACAAATTAAAAAGGTAATAATCTTTTTAAAAACAAAGAATATTATGTTGGTTTGTAAAAGTGGAACCATTTTATTCGTAATCGTCCACATAATGAAATGAATAATTGGAAATCATAATCAATATGGTGCCATATAAATAAACAATCAGGTTGGGGCTATGAAAGTGGCAACCATTGAAAAGAGTAAGAAATCATCTTAGAGTTAGGAAGATAGAAGTCAAATTGTCTCTCCCGAGTCTCTGAAAAAGCATAGCATTTTTGACTCTTCATTTTTTTAATGACCTATTTATTTTTATTTTATGAGTATATGTAGTGTTCTTTTGTATGTACGTGTAGCATGGCATTCCTGGTACCTGTTAAGGCTACAAGATGTGGTTATATTCTCTGAGGCTCAAGTTACTGATGGTTGTGAACTTACAATATGAGAATTTAATGAAGGGCCTCTGGAAAAATAACCAGTGATCTTAACCACTGAGCAATCTCTCTAGCTGTTTTGACTCCTTGACTGTTCCTCAATTTGTATTCAGATAATACTGAGGTGATCAAGTTTTGTTCTTTGAAGGTAATCTGACAGTGAGAACACCAAAAAAAAAAAAAAAGTTCAAAGGGAGAATCTGTTCTCTTCTTTCCCTCAAATGCCTTCGCTTCATTAGTATTGTATGCTTGAAAAACAACACAGAATATTTTACTGCAAAATAAAAATAAATAAATAAATAAATAAATAAATAAATAAATAAATAAATAATAGGGGGTATGGATTTTTGGAGCATGGGTGACCGTGCTAGGGTAATTATTAACAAATAATCCTACCCATTCAGTTTTTATTTTCTGTGGAGGCAGATCATTAAATTCTTTAATGCTCTAGCTTCACCTAGAGTATGAAATTGAAGAGCATAAATACAACCTATAGAGAACTTTTTCTCTAGTTCAATGTAAAATGCTTCCTTAAATTGTATCCCTCCTGCTTCACCTTATTCTTGTGACTTAAACCCCTGCTTTGCCATAACCATCCTGGAAAGACAACTTCTCTCTGCTGTTGTTCTCCTTCCCTATCAAGCCAAAAGAAACCAAAGCATACTGTACTGCCCAGTCCTGACATTATATTTAATTCACCTGCTGATTTTTGACTTTGATATTCTCTACAGTCATTGCCTCATACCAATTCTCATTTAGATTCTCAGCTTACATAATTACTCTTACAACACCAACTGTTCTGCAATGTTGCTGGCTTTGACAGCCCATTGCATGACCCAAATATCTGTCACAAAATGTTCAAATATCCTACCAAATTCCCTGAGCTTTTCTGACAGCATTTAATGCATATCTGATTTCTGCTTTTACTCCTGAGGGCATAAACTATATCTAAGTGGTAGCTACTGCCTGTAATAACCCTATTTTTGCCCAATGAAAATAATCTAATCAATATTCTATGCACAAATCTACATTGTGTAATGAATGACATTTCAGAAGATCCCTTAAAACAATGTGTAAAATTTCATGCCTGCAGTCAGGTATAAAAAAATCCAATCATTATGGCAGTCATTTGGAACCAATAAAATTTACTTGGATAGACAAGAAATGCTTGTTCTTATTTGTATTTTGCTTATAAAAAATCATAAGTAAATATATCCATCTCATCTTGGTCAATTCCATGTGTATCTCTTTGGCTCTCTGTGTCTCCTATTTGTAGAAGATGATTTATGTTATTAACAAAACATCAGATACATTTCAGTCTGCCTGCTATCATGCTTTCCACCATGTTAGTCTTGGACTATTCCTCTGGCACTAAAAACACACTAATTAAATTCTTTCTTTGATAAATTGCCTTAGTTATGATGTCTTATCACAGCAACAGAAAAGACGCCATTGAATATCTGATAACTAGGATATGATCCATACACATAGTCAAGAGAGTCACAGACAAGGAAAATGAATCAGGTAACATAGATCTAGGCAGTAAAAAAAAAAAATAGGCGTTATGTATGACCCTTACTTTATCTCTATAGCCAGAGTGTCCTCCAAGTTCAAAAACCCAGGTGGTTAATAACACTAATGAAATCCTTATCTATATGACCACAGACATATCAGACACTTCCTTTTCCTCTTAAGAAAATACAGGTAAGCTATCTCCAAATGTCATCTTATAAGAAATGGCATGTATCCTGGGTTGAGTTTTTCTGTAATTTTACTTCGTTGTGTACAAGGGATAGTACTACATCAGGAAATTTTTCCCCAAACTATACTATGTTTAAATTTGTTGGGAATACAGTGAATGAGATCAAACTCCTAAGTCTGAATCAGGTTGAAGAAATCAGTTTAAACTGAGTTTTCTTCCTTCCCTCTTTGCAGTATTCTTACTTGCCTACACACTGGCAGAAACTCCTTCACTAAAAGGCAGGAAGAGTGGCTTAAAATTAATCCTAGAATTTGAGTTATCAAAAGCTAGCCATCAAATAAGTGTTGGAATTCAAATCCAGACCTCCTGGAAGAAAAGCCAATGTTCATAATCATTAAACTATTTCCCCAGACTTCTTCCTCAGAATATTAGTCCTATAAATAGATACATTTTTCTTACCAAAATAAATCCAGCTCTGAGTGTGTGTTTGTGTGTGTGTTGACAACGCTTGTAAATGAATCACAGCTATTACCAGTATTCTGCTACCCATAAACAGGTATTTTTTTTTTATTGGAAATTTTTTATTGTAAATTTTTTATATATTTCAGATGTTCTCTCCTTACCCCATTTCCCCCTCCCTCCAGGAACTCACTATCCCTTCCCCCTCCTCCTATCTCCACGTTGGTGTACCCCCTTCCACCCTCCCCTGTACCTCACCTCCCCACCCTCGAGTATCCCCCCCCACGACGTCCAGTCTTCATGGGACCAAGGATCTCTTCTCCCACTTATATATAGCTCCCTTGCATATATAGCTGGAGCCATGGGTCCCTCGCTAAGCGCTCCCAGGCTTGTGGTTTAGACCCTGGGGGCTCCATAAACAGGTATGTTTACTTGTTTTTTTTTTTTTTTTTTTCCGTTTTTTTTAAATGAATAATGTAAACCATTCCCTTGTTTTGATACTAGGCATGGAAGGAAAAACGGGGATTTAGGACATAGAAAAATTTCTCAGACTACTATATAAAATCATCACATTGACCTTTAAACCCTGTCAAATAATCACTTGCAGCAGCTGAGCAGCTGGAGACATCATAAGGAGCAGTTGGGGTGGCCTGTGCTCTCACTTCTGCTTCCCTGGGTGGTTTATGTCATGGCTTGAATCACTGTGAGAGGGGTACTTAAAGAATGTTGACAGTAATAAGTTGCAACATCTTCAGGCTGCAGGCTGCTGATCTTGAGAGAATACTGTGTGCCAGATCCACTGCCACTGAACCTCGATGGCACACCATCTGCCAAGCTGGTTGCACCATAGATCAAGAACTGAGGAGATTTTCCCTGTTTCTGCTGATACCAGTTTAGAGCACTGTAAATATTCTCACTTGCTTTACATGTGATGGTGACACTTTCTCCCACAGATGCAGACATGGAGGCTGGAGACTGAGTCATCTGGATGTCACATCTGGCACCTAAGATTGAAAAATTGAAAACAAACCCCCACATGATTAATTCTGTTGCAAGGGGATTTTCACTGAGATCAAACAGCACTGATTACTACAGGAAGCTGAAGAAATTTCCAGTGCTGTCTTCCTCACCTGAAAGCCACAACAGCAGCAATGCCAGGAGCTGAGTGGGCACACTCATGTCTGTATGTGATCTGTGTGAGGCTGACTGAAACATAGGATGTAACCTGACTATGAAGAAGTCTTCATGTCTGTGGGCTGTGCTTTGGTTACATGCAAATCAGCAAAGGGTGGGCACAGCTGCAGGACTCATAAGGTCAGTAACTCATTACAGACTTGTGGTTCTGCTTTGTCTCCAATTGAGATGCACTACAGGTTTATTGGTAGGGAATGTGCTTCTCTTTTAACAACAAACAACAGCAATAGTCTATGAGTTACACCTTATTTTGATTTCTATCATGTTGTATGTAAAGTTTCCTTGTGATATTTTCCTCCATGCCTAGGTGTTTTAGATATTGTACTGCTCTAGGCTGTACATAAGTGAATTCATTGTTCTTTAAAAGTTATGTGAAGATACTATGGTGGCCATATGTTGGTCATACAGCTTCTTCTGTTTTGTTTTTTTGTTTGTTTGTTTGTTTGTTTTTGTTTGTGAGCCTGACTTTTAGTTACAAAATTTTACTTTACCTTTCCTATTACAAGTCTCCCCCAAAATTGTTCTTGTTCTCTTTCAAATTCATGTCCTCTTTTTACATATTTTTCTAAGAAGTTATGTATTTATACACACACACACACACACAACACACACACACATACATACAAATGCCCACACATGCATGCCCATGCAAGCACACATACACACATGCACTCTCACACACATGCATTACTAAATATATCTCATGGACTCCATATAACATTAATTCTATGAACGTTTTCAAAACTGATCTTTTCAACCTGAAGAAACTATTGGTATGGTCTTCCCTAAGGAGAAGCACCTCTTCTGCTGAAAGCTTTACTCCACAGTACTTTTTGTAGATGTGAGACCTCATGGGCCCATTCTAGTTGTCATGTTAATCTGTGTCCTCCTTGTTTAACTCACATTTAAGTAGTCATGTTATCAACACTTTAAAGGGACAGCTTACATTGTTACTAGGAGGCACAGTCTCCAACAAACTCCCTGATCCTCTGGATCCATCAGTCTTTACACTTCCTTTTTGTCAATGTTTCCTGAGCTTTGTATATGAAAGCCTTCTGTAGATGTATCCCTTTGGACTGAGCACAACTCACCTTGCAGCGCCTTCTTCACAGTGATTCCCAGAAGAGTAATAGAACATCATGAGAGGGTGTGGTTTGTAAATGAAGACAGGGTCTTATATAACTCATCTTTTCAGGTAAACAGTCTCTCTTTACTTATTTACAACAGTTTGGCTACTCAAGAATTGCTTCCGTCAAGCCTGAAAATATCATGAGTTTTCTCCCTTCTTTCTATGCATATGAGGTTTCCGCCTAGATTCATCTAGGATTATATCTATATCCAATATTCTTGTGAGGCTTTAGATTATGACTTCTTCCTCCTTTTAACACAAGTTATTTCATTCAATTTGTATGAATATTCTCTCTGAATATTTATTATTGTCCTTAAATATATAATGGATTCATAGCTTGCATATGCTAGGGGCAGCAAGTCTTTTCTATATATTCAGAAGACATGTATCTTAGTCTAAGTATAAAACAGAAGCACTCAAGCAGTGATTTAAGAAGCATGTAAAGAAATAAATGTAGAAGTTATACATGGGAAGTTATAGTTATAGTAGTGTCCTGACGTAGTGTGAGTTTCCATAAAGGTTGAGTGGGAAAAGGTTGCATGTGCAGAGAATAATTTTATTGGAAATACAGTTTTTACAGGGCGAGCCTGACACACATCTATGACCTGAAGATGATGATGAACACAGGATTGGTGTCAGAAAGAAGAGGTTGGTGGATAGGTTAAGAAACTGATTTATCTGAAAAATTAATGACCAGGGTGACTCTTAAGTATGTAGTCATAGTGTTTCCATTCAGAAAAACTATCTATTAATATGAATATATGTCATGTATTGAAGGGATTTATTCATGCTTTGATTAAGCAATAAAATCATGCTAATAAATAGTCAATCAAAATGCTAATTTATTTTATACTTTCATCAAAGTGTGACACAGACATTCACACCTATGTAGTTATATGGGCTGGATTTTTCTTACATAGATGCAGAAGTGAATTCATTACTACCCAAGTCTCAGGTCAGGAATGCAGTTGGCTGACTACAGTATCTGTTTGTTCTACACCTGACCCACACCTGAGAAACTTCACAGAGAAGACTACCTCCTGTCTTACTACCTGCAATGTTTGACTTCACTTGCACCAAACTCATATCCTTTATGGATGGATTGATACAGTGCCTAGGTTCTTTCAGGTGGCTACCTCTATCTTCACTGCCTTCATGAAACTGCATTCTCAGAACACCCCCTAGAGTTTTTACTAAATAATAGACATGATAAAATGAATAGAACTTGATGAATCTCTCACCCTTATAAATCAGCCCTTTTGCACAATCCTCTGGAAGCACTTTTTCCAGCACACTCCATTGTCTTAGAGCTAAGAGCACTTGGTCTATCTATGATCTGACTCTTGGACTTCTGGAATAACCTTTCATGACATTCAAATTTTCTGTTCCACATAAATATGTAAAAAGATGGGATTACTCAGAGCAAAAATACATCACCTATAAGAAGGTTTGCCTAATTTTAATATTATTGGTCTGTTACATGGATTGTGACCTATGATTGATATTGATGACTAGCAAACAAAAGGATAAGGTTTTATTTATTTATTTTATTTATTTATTTATTTATTTATTTATTTATTTATTTATTTAACTCATTTATTGTGGAAAGAGTAAAATTCCTCAGATCCTTCTCACAAAAGTGACAAGAGAATCAGATCTGAAGTTTACATTCACATTGGATCACAGAAAATTTCTTCATGGACATAAATATAGGAGCATTGTAGCATACTATCTCATTTATAAGAAGCTGCACAGAGTCTTCCAAAACAGAAAAAATAAAACAAAGAAGAAACCACTTGCATAGATTTATATCATTTAGAAATATGTCAAAACTTTTTCATTTTTAACTGTCTATCATGATTCTTGGAGATCAATCTGGAGATATTGTATGTAAGCTGAATTTTGTCAAGTTTTTTTTCTTAGATTTACTGATTATATTTCTTCCTATATCCTTTAATATTCTCAACATTGAAAAAGTCTTGATCACATTTTACTCAGGTTATAAGGATATGTAAGCTTGGGTTATAACTGCTTTAAGATATGCACCATTTATAGCATTTTTTCTTTATACTCATCATTTAAAAATCTTTTCAATTTCTGAGCACTGATAATCTCAGATATACAAACATGCTAAAGACTTTAGAAATTAAAATTTTTAATCACTCTGTATCCAGTCCTCAATAATCATATGATCCTCAACTAACAGGTATGGTTCAAATGAGAAGGAGAATGTGGTTACTCTTAGAAAGAGAGGACAACTTTACAAGGAGCTATGAAAAAGGGGTGTGGATTTGCATGGTATGGGAAGTGGGGAGCATCTCAGAGGATTAGGGTGGAAAAAAAATACCTGCTTGTATTCTAATGTTAATTGCGAGACAAATCAGTTTGAAAGTATGGGTCTGTACATTGCTTCTAGGAACCTGCACCCAAGTTAATTCTGATCGGGAAATAAAAATGAGAGCAGCACATAACTGGGGAGGACAGACATGATTGATGGATTAGGTTTCCTGGGCTTTGTACCACAAGAGGGAGGAGACAATAAGACCAACATATAAGGGTAATAGCCTGCAGGAGGGAGAAGCAGAGCCACCCTGTAAAGGGGCCAAGAGAACTCAACTAACAGGGTTGCTCAATTAGGCCAATAGCAACAAAGACAAAACATAGAAATTAGTAAGTAGTAACTTGTTTATTTTCTGTGAGATGTTGATTCTAATAACATAAAGTTAGGCAGTTACTCAGCCATTGTGCTATTAAGGCATACTAAAATATAAAGGCTCTGTATTTCTAGAAACATGAATCATTTAAGGCTTGAAGAAAACCTGTGACAAGATTTATTAAAAATTAGTGCACCAGAAAAAATAAAGTCAGAAGACATTGTATGAAAAGTTTATTTTTACGGTTATAGGCAAGCACAACACCATAAGCAACAGAATCAACACAACTTGACAACATCAGAACCCAGTTCTCCCATCACACCAAGCCCTGGATACCCCAAAACATGTACAAAGCAAGATTCGGATGTAAAATACCATCTCATGTATATGATAGAGGAATTGACAAAGGTCATAAATAAACTCCCTTGATGATATACAGGAGAACACAGGTAAACAGATTTAAGGCCTTAAAGAGGAAATATATAATTCCCTTAAAGTAATACAGGAAAACACAACCAAACATGTAAAGGAATTGACCAAACTATCCAGAATGTAAAGATGGAAATAGAAACAATAAAAAAATCACAAAGGGAGATAACCCTGGAGATAGAAAACCAAGGAAAGAGATCAGGAGTCACAGATGCAAGCATCACCAAGAGAATACAAAAGATACTCTCAGGCATAGAAGATATCTTAGAAAACCTTGACACAACAGTCAAAGAAAATGCAAAATGCAAAAAGTTCCTAACCCAAAGCATCCAGAAAATCCAGGACACAATGAGAAGACCAAACCTAAGGATAATAGGAATAGGCAGGAATCATCATCAACAAAATTATTGAAGAAAAACTTCCCTAACCTAAAGAAAGAAATGATGATAAACAAAAAGAAGCCCACAGAAATCCAAATAGATTGGATCAGAAAAGAAATACTTCGCGTCACATAATAATCAAAACATCAAATGCACAAAATAAAGAAAGACTACTAAAATCAGTGAGGGAAAAAGGTCAAGAAACATATAAAGGCATATCAATAAGAATTACGTCAGCCTTCTCAACAGAGACTCTAAAAGCCAGAAGATCTTTGACAGATCTTTAAGTCTCTGAGAGGCTAGGTGCTTCCTCTCCCATTGAGGCCAGATGAGGCACCCAGCCAGAACACCATACCCCATATACAGGCTACATGTTTTGGGATAGCCCCCACTCCAGATGTTTGAGACCTACATGAAAACCAAACTGCACATTTGCAACATATGTGCAGGGAGGCCTAGGTTCAGCCCATGGAGCTAGATCTGTGTAGACTAGGTATGCTCCACGGTTGGTGATTCAGTCTCTAGAGCTCCAAGGGTTCAGGTTCGTTTACTCTGTTGATCTTCCTGTGCAGTTCCTATCTCCTTAGGGCCCACAATCCTTCTGCCTACTTTTTTATAAGAGTCCTCAAGCTCCATCCACTGTTTGGCTCTGGATGTCTGTATCTGTCTGAGTCAGCTGCTGGTTAGAGCCTCTCAGAGGACAACTTGCCCCTGTCTGTTCTCAGGCTGGAGGTTTAGATCCTGGGAGCTCTGGTTGAATCTTTTGATACTCATTCTAAAAAGGACAAAAGCACCCTCACTTTGGTCTTCCTCCTTCTTCTTGAGTTTCATGAGGTTTATGCGTTGCGTCTTAGGTATTGTGTGCTTTTGGGCTAATATCCGCTTATCAGTGAGTGCATACCATGTGTGTTCTTTTGTGATTGGGTCATCTCACTCAGGATGATATTTTCTAGCTCTATCCATTTGCCTAAGAATTTCATGAGCTCATTGTTTTTAATAGCTGAGTAGTACTCCATTGTGTAAATGTACCACATTTTCTGTATCCATTCTTCTGTTGAAGGACATCTGTCTGGGTTCTTTCCAGCTTCTGGCTATTATAAATAAGGCCGCTATGAACATAGTGGAGCATGTGCCCTGTTGCATGTTGAAATATCTTCTGGGTATATGCCCAGTTTCTGAGGTATCGCCAGACTGCTTTCCATAGTGGTTGTACCAGCTTGCAATCCCACCAACAATGGAGGAGTGTTCCTCTTTCTCCACATCCTCGCCAACATCTGCTGTCACCTGTGTTTTGGATCTTAGCCATTCTGACTGGTGTGAGGTGGAATCTCAGTGTTGTTTTCATTTGCATTTCCCTGATGACTAGGGATGCTGAACACTTCTTTAGATGCTTCTCAACCATTCGAGTTCCTCAGTTGAGAATTCTTTGTTCAACTCTCTACCCCATCTTTTAATAGGGTTATTTGATGGTCTGGAATCTAGTTTCTTCAGTTCTTTGTATACCTTGGATATTAGCCCTCTATCAGATGTAGGGTTGGTGAAGATCTTTTCCCAATCTGTTGGTTCTGTCTTTTTATTTTTACTACATTAGTTTCTAGGAGAGAGTGCTCTCTGTAAAGTATTTGCTTGAAAAATAATGGAAAACTCAAGTTAAATTCTCAACATTCACATAAAACCAAGGTTCAGCCACACTTGTCTATAACTATAGCACTTGAGCATGAAGAAAAGCAAATCAAAGTGTATATCTGATGAGCTATTTTAGACAAGAAGAAATTCTGCATTAAACAAGAGACCCTGTCTCAAAACTTAAAAATGAAGAATGATAGAGAAGGAAGTACCATCAATTCCCCTGGGTTTTCAAACCAATTTTTGGTAGACATCGCCATCTTACACAGATATCACACACACACACACACACACAATCACAACACATACTTAGTTATTTATAGATTTCAAATTAGGGAAGAAAATAAAGGTGTCCAAAAAACGTTTTTTTAAAAATTCTCGTTGTCTTATATTTGAGACAGTTAATTATGATGTGACCATACATGACCTGCATCTCACTATGTAAATCAGAATACACTTTAACTCTTGGAGATACTTTGCTCTCCAAATCCCAAGTGCTTTGTTTAGAGACATAATTAGCACACTCTACCAAATTTCAAATTCTTAATCATGTTTACAAAGCTTTCTTTTTACTAGTATGCCCTATCCTATTATACCCAATCCTGGATGAAGGACCTCATATTTAAGGCTTGAAGATTCTTTCATGCAATGTTCTTCTACTTGTTAAATAATCAGGAGATATGTTAGATTTATTGTCATACTTAGTAAAAATTATCATCATGGTTGTTTTCATTTTTGAAACCTCTATCCATGTACCTACAAATATTACACTGATGCTTTTCAAATGAAATGCTACACTTACAACATCATCTATTTCCATAAAATTCTGTGGAGGCAAAAGTGAATTGAAATACTAGTGTATCCTACATTATTCCATTGTTTGTAAAAGAAAAAGAAAGAATCTTCATTTTGTTACTCTTTTGAACTTAAAATGATTTAAAATAATTCAGAAATTTATAGAAACTTCAGGTGACAAACAGTTTTATTGTTTCAACATATTTTTGTCTATTAAGTAGTAACTTTAAATATTTCATAAAGAAATTTGCAATTTTTAACAAATTTTATTGGACTTTTATATAAATCCATGAACATAAAAAATACTTTATATTCCAGTGATGTTCACTTACTATAAAGTATGCATAGGAAAGTTTGCAACACAGCACTAAATCTCTGAGACTGAGCACTCTAGTCTTTATGTGGACAGGAGTAAATATATGCTATTGTTTCAGACAATGCTTCATCTGAATTTCCAACAGATATAATTGTAAAAAATAGTCAATCATTCCTTTTGTCCATCCAGGATTTTCTCTGGCTGAATTAAACTGGAAGACGACTGTCCGATTATACAAGGACAACTGTAGGGTATGTACTCTAGTGCTCAAATAGAGTGAAGAGGAATTCAGAAATAAAGGAGACTTCCAGTCTTATTCAATATTTTTCTAAACTAATAGCTGGCTCCATATGTGAAATATTTTAAAAAGGTTGAGGCACAACCTGAAAGAGTTGAAACACTGGAGCTCACACTTCTGCATTCCTGGTGGTTTTTACAATGATCTGCATCACTGTGGGAGGCCTAATGTAACCTTATTGACAGTAATACATTCCAAAATCATCTGGGTCCACACTGTTGATATTGAGAGTGAAATCTGTCCCTGATCCACTACCACTGAACCTGGAGGGGATCCCAGAGATGGTCTGGGAAGCATACTTGATGAGAAGTCTTGGAGACCCATGTGATTTTTACTGATACCAGTGTAGGTCATTGCTAATACTCTGGCTGGCCTTGCAGGAGAGACTGACACTGTCTCCAGGAGTCACAGACAGGGTGGCTGGAGATTGAGTCATTACAATGTCACCTCTGCATGCTGGAAAAATAGAAAAAAATATTAGTAGGACACAGCATTGCATATGAAAGACACTTCTAAACTACTTAGAAACATAAAAGACTTTCATTGTATCAGTTTCTTTAAACAGGAAATCAAATCCCATGTGGTGCTGGCTGCTGAACAAAGGAAGAAAATTTCATATTTAAATAATAGTTCTCTCTATTGCTATGTCCAAGCAGTCATACCTGAAATCCAGAAAAGCAAAAGTCCAAGAAACTTAGGTGTGGACACCATCTTTGAACTTTGCCAGAGTTTCTGTGGATCACAACACAGCCTGGATAGAGGACTTCTTATATTACTCTAAGAGGCAGGAGCACTGAAAGGAAGAAGTACTTATGCAAATCATACTGACTTCATAAGGTTTGTATTAAGACCTTGCCAGAAGAGCAGGCTCCTAGTGCCTTCTTAGAATACATATCCCCTTGCTGATTACCTGTAGAGATGTTGAGATTTAAAGGAGACTTGACTTCTACTTATATAGTTACATAATTAGCATAGTCTAAGAAGTCTCTGGGATACCTCTAGTTGTTTAAAATGAAGATTATCTCATACCCATGGTCTTACTCCAGGCTTATGTTGTTTTCTTTGATGTTTCTTACAGTATGGGCTGAATTATCTAAAGCACCTGAACATTCAGAGAAGCATAGCAACATGTAAACCTAAAATGATATCACATACTGAAATTTCATTAAAAGAAGTAAGAAATTATAGATGTCTTATGAAGACATCTTTCTCCAGAGGGGGAAATGAAAGCCTTGTAAATATTTACAATCTGCCATAATAAAGAAGAATTTCAGAGGCTGAGATATCAAAAATTTTTATCACTTCTCTAATAAATGCCATATAATACATCTTGTCTGTCTTTCCAACAACAGTGATGAACAATGTCACAGAAATATATCCAGAATGTTCAAACAATTTTTTCCACAGTACATAATTTTCATGTACTTTTCACTTAAAAGACCAGAATTGTGAGACAGTCTAGATCAGGAGAGAAATTTCCATCAATTCCATGTAAAGAAACACCTGTTCCTGTCACTTGGACCATATTACCAAGTTAAAGCACATATATTATATGAAAACTGTGTCTGAGCTTTTGAAAAACACTCAATAACTGCAACATGGACTCACTAGACTCTTGAGAAATGAGGATAAGAGTAAAGAAGTGCCCCAGTTCACTTCATGTGGGAATGCAATAACTATGGAATTCCTGTAAAGTTTTCTAAGATATCACTACTACATTACCCAGTTACACCATTCATCTGGATATACCTAAAGAATTCTGTAGTCTACAACAGACATAAAAGCACACACATGAATTTTGCAACTCAAGTCATAACAGTTAGAACAAGGAATCAATTTCAATGTGTACCAAAAGATAAATGGGTAATTGAAATGCAGTACATAGCCGGGCGGTGGTGGTGCACACCTTTAATCCCAGCACTTGGGAGGCAGAGGCAGGCGGGTTTCTGAGTTCGAGGCCAGCCTGGTCTACAGAGTGAGTTCAAGGCCAGCCCAGGATACACAGAGAAACCCTGTCTCGAAAAAAAAAAAAAAAATGAAATGCAGTACATTGGTTCAATGGAATTTATCTAGATATGAAGACTCATGAATTTATGAAAACTTTGGAAAATGTAAGGTCATGGAAAAATTATAATGACTAAAGCATTATATTCCCTCATATATATTTATCATATTCTTCCTGCAAATGTGAATTGTGACTTTGAATTTTCATTTTTCTGTTTGATGTGTATTATACATTAATGTAAGAAGCTAGAATGGGGCTCCCACATTGGGAGGTTTTTGAAGGATTACAGTATAACCCATGTGACAGGTCAGGAAATAACCAGATACCTTGAGAAGAAAGCTTTGTGTATGACTGAAATGAGAGGTTGAGAAAGGGAATAGGTAAATAACTTAAGATTATTCTAGTAATGCCAAAAGGAAAACAAAACTCAAACTAGTATATCACATTTGATGAGCAAATTTAGGAAGAGTCCTTGGAGATAATGGAGACTGGCTTCATGCAGGCAGTCGATACAAGGAGCAGATGTGTGCAATTATCTTATATTAATTATTGATAAATGAAACTATAATGTGAAGCAGCTTGCATAGAATTTTAAAGTCTGTACAGCACCTGCAATCGTTAAAACACAAACACACGTGTATAGATAAATGTATCATGGACAATATTTCCTCCTTTCTGTCTCCTTTCCTTCTTTCTTTCCTTTCTTTCATCTTTCCTTCCTGCCTTTCTGTTTATTCTCTGTCTTTGTTTTTCTCTATTTTATTCATTCTTTTTACTTCATTCCTTTCTTTCTGCCTTTTGTCTTTTACTGAAAATTCATTTTTTTCATATAATATCTTCGGATTATGAGCTCTCTTCTTTCTATTCCTCTCTCAGGTCCTCCTCATGGCATCTTCTATTAGGATCCAACTGCTTTCTTTCTATAATTGAAAAATAAACATGCTTCTATGCAATAAGTAGTAATAATAATGAAGTGAGTAGTGTAACAATTATATTAAAGTTAAAAAATACAATGAAATAAAGCAAAGACTAACACTTAACTTTTTTTCCTGGAGTTACATCAGGACAGCTGGAGATTGGATCATCACAATGTCACCCACTGAGACTAAGAACACACATGAAATATTAGTAGAGACAAGGGAAAATACATTATATTTTTCAATGTTCAGATATAAACAGGAAAAATTCTCCAGTAATCACTATTTCCATGTATTGAATGAAAAGTGGGAATTTATGTACCATGATTTGCTTTTTTGCTTTTTCCAATAACATTACCTAAAATCCAGATGAGTACTCCAGTGATCGTGATTAGGACAGCATCTTCCTATTTTATTTCCCTTCGTGTATGCTGAGCATGCCACAGCACAGGAAGGACATTCTGAGAGGCAAGGACACCAGATAAAAGGAATACCTAGGCAAATGATGATGGCTTCATATTGTTCTGAGACTGTCAGAACAGATCACATTGCCCTTCTCTGCCTATATTATGGCTCCCTCTCCTGGCCACTTGACGCTGTGTTTGTAGTTGACAGACATTGTGCATGCTTCTTCACATATAGGATTGAGCAGTGAGTACAGTATAATTCAGGCTTTTGCATAAATAGAGTCATCAGGAAAGAACAGCAACTCAGATCCTTAGTCTTGGTTCATGGTAGTGTTCTTTACATCAGCATTTCTCATTCTATGGCCTGAATTGATTGATATTTTAACATCTGAATATTTTATATACTCACATTGTATAAGAGTACAGGTCTCAATAAAGTTAATGAAAAAGAGATGCTAAGATTTGAGGTCTTAATAAGACATTTTACTTTCAGGGATTTTTAATATAAACTTTAAGAAGATCATAGGTCTTAACATTGACACATAGAAGCCTGAATATCAAAATGTGACATGACTGCATTATAAATAAAAAAGACTTCCATACCATGTGTGTTCTTTGTGATTGGGTTACCTCACTCAGGATGATATTTTCTAGTTCCATCCATTTGCCTAAGAATTTCATGAATTCATTGTTTTAAATAGCTGAGTAGTGCTCTATTATGTAAATGTACCACACGTTCTGTATCAATTCCTCTAGTGCAGGCCTGTTCCAGCTTCCGATGATTATAAATAAAGCTGCTATGAACATAATGGAGCATATGTCCTTGTTATATTTTGCAGCATCTTCTGTGTATATGCTCAGGAGTGGTATAGCTGAGTCCTCCATTAATACTATGTCCAATTTTCTGAGGAACCTGGACTGATTTTCAGGTGGTTGTACAGCCTGCAATCCTGCCAACAATGGAGAAGTGTTCCTCTTTCTCCACATCCTTGGCTGCATCTGCTATCACCTGAGATTTTGATCATAGTCATTCTGATTAGTGTGAGGTAGAATCTCAGGGTTGTTTTGATTTGCATTTCCTCGATGACTAAAGGTGTTGAACATTTCTTTTTTTTATGATTCTTTTATTTTATTTTAATTTTTATTGGATATTTTATTTACATTTCAGATGTTCTCCCTTTACCCCATTTCCCCCTCCCTCCCAGGAACCCCTTATCCTATGTCCCCCCTCCTGATTTCCTCAGGTGCTTTTTGATCATTTGAGTTCCTCAGTTGAGAATTTTTTGTTTAGCTCTGTACTCCATTTGAAAAGGGTTATTTGATTGTCTGAACTAAAAATTTTTGAGTTTTTTGTGTATATTGGATATTAGCCCTCTATTGGATGTAAGATTGGTAAAGATCTTTTCCCAATCTGTTGGTTGTTGATTTATTTTATTGACAGTGACCTTTCCTTATAGAAGCTTCGCAATTTTATGAAGTCCCATTTGTCAATTCTTGATCTTAGTGCATAAGCCGTTGGTGTTTTGTTCAGGAAATTTTCCCCTGTGCGAACATTTTCAAGGCTCTTCCCCACTTTCTCTTCTATTAGTTTCAGTATATCTGGCTTTATGTGGATGTCCTTGATCTATTTGGACTTGAGCCTTGCACAAGGAGATAAAAATGAGTAAATTGGCATTCTTCTACATGCTGACCACCAGTTGAACTAGCACCATTTGTTTAAAATGCTGTCCCTTTTCCAATGGACAGTTTTAGCTCCTTTGTCAAAGATCAAGTAACCATAGTGTGTGGCTTCATTTCTGGGTCAATTCTATTCCATCGATTATCCTGCCTGTCTTTGTACCAATACCATGCATTCTGTATCACTATTGCTCTGTAGTACTTTTACATGAAGGTGTGTTGCATTTTTTCAAATCTTTTTCAGCATCTAATGAGATGATCAGGTGTTTTTTTTTTTTTTTTGGGGGGGGGGTTGGGTGTTTTTTTCCCATTGGGTTTATTTATATAGTAGATTATGTTAATGGATTTAGGAATATTGAACCAACCTTGCATCCTAGAATGAAGCCTACTTGATTATGGAGAATGATGCTTGTGATGTTCTTTGTTTCAGTTGCAAGAATTTTATTGAGTATTTTTACATTGATATTCATAAGCATAATTGTCCGAAGTTTGGGTGAAGTTCAGGTTTTGTTTGTTTGGCTTTGTTTTTTTTTTTGTTTGTTTGTTTTAGTTTGTTTTATTCTGGGTCCTTGTGTGGCTTATGTATCAGAGAAATTATGGCTTCATAGAATGAGTTATTAAGTGTTCCTCCTGATTCTATTTTACATAATAGTTGGTATTAACTTGTTTTTTTTTTTGTTGTTGTTGTTTTTGTTTGTTTGTTTGTTTGTTTGTTTCGAGACAGGGTTTCTCTGTGTAGCCTGGGCTGGCCTTGAACTCACTCTGTAGACCAGGCTGGCCTGGAACTCAGAAATCTGTCTGCCTCTGCCTCCCAAGTGCTGGGATTAAAGGCGTGCGCTACCACCGCCCGGCTTTAGCTTGTTTTTAAGTTCTGGTAGAAATCTGCCCTAAAGCCATCTGCTCTTGGGCTTTTTTTTTTTTTTTTTTTTTTGGACAGTTTTATTGACTTCTCTTAAGAGATATTGGCCTGTTTAGATAGTTTACTTGCTCTTTTTGATTTAAATTTGGTACATGGTATCTGTCTAGAAAATCTTCTCTTTATTCTAGACTTTCCAGTTTTGTAGAGTAAAGGCTTTTGTAGTAGTATCAGATGACTTTTTTTAAAAATTCCTCAATTTCTGTTGTTATTTCTTCCTTTTTTATTTATGATTTCTTAATTTCGATACCGTCTCTGGACCTTTTACTTAGTTTGGCTATGGGTTTATATATCTTGTTGATTTTATCAAAAAAAAAAAAGTCTTCTTTTTTTTTTAATTCTTTCTATTATTCTTTTTGTTTCTATTAGGTTGATTTTTACTCTGTGTTTAACTATTGCCTGACATTTACTCCTCTTGGGTGTATTTGCTATTTTTGTTCTAGGGCTTTCAGGTGTGCTATTAAGTTGCTTGTATAGGATCTCTCCAATGTCTTTATCGGGGTACTTTGTGCTCTGAAATTCCTCTTACTACTGCTTCATTGTGTATAATAAGATTGGGTATGTTGAGTCAGCATTTTCATTGAATTCCAGAACCTCTTTAATTACTGTCTTTATTTCTTCCCTGACCAATTTATCACTGAATAGAGTTGTTCAGTTTCCATGAATTTGTGGGGTTTTGTTGTTACTGAAGTCCAGCCCTAGTCTCTGGTGATCTGACAGGGTGTATTATTTATTGGATAGGCTGAGGCTTGTTTTGTGGCCTATTAAAGGGTCAGTATTGGAAAAGGTACCATGAAGTGCTGAGAAGAAGGTATATTCTTTTGTTTTAGGATGAAATGTTCTGCAGATATCTGTTAAATGCATTTGGTTCCTAACCTCTGTAAGTTTCACTGTCTCTTTCTTTATTTTCTGTTTCAATAACCTGTACATTAGTGAGAATAGGGAGATGAGGTCTCCCACCAATATTGTGTGCTGCTCAATGTGTGTTTTGAGCATTAGTGAAGTTTCTTTTATACATGTGGGTGCCTTTGCATTTGGGGCATAGACATTCAGAACTGAGAATTTCTCTTGGTGGATTTTTCATTTGATGAATATAAAGTGTCCTTCCCCATCTCACTTGATAATGTTTAGTTTAAAATCTATTTTATTGGATATTAGGATGGCAACTCCAGCTTTTGTCTTCGGGTCATTTTCTTGGAAGATTTTTTTCCCAGCCTTTTTCTTTGAGGTAGTAACTGTCTTTGTAATTAAGGTTTGTTTGTCATATGAAGCAAAATGCTGAATAATGTTTATGTATCCAGTTTGTTAGCTTATATCTTTTATTGGGGAATTGAGTCCATTGATATTGAGAGATATAAAAGGCAGTTATTTATTTTTGTAGGTGGCATTATCTGTATATGATTCTCTCCTTTTAAATTCATTGTGAGATGATTAATAGATTGCTTTTTTGTTGGCTTTTGGGGTTGTTGTTTGTTTATTTTGTCTAGTTTCCCTATTTGTATTGGAGTTTTCATTCTAGGATCTGCTGTAGGGCTAGATTGGTATAGATAGTGCTTAAATTTGGTTTTCTCCTGGAATATTTTGGTTTCTTCATCTATGCTAAATGGGAGTTTGCTGGATATAGTAGCTAGGCTGGCATTTGTGTTTTCTTACTGTCTACATGACGTCTGTCCATGCTCTTCAGACTTTAGTGTCTCAGTTGAGAAGTCTGGTGTTTTTCTGATAGATCTGCCTTTATATGTTACTTGGTCTTTTTCTCTTATAGATTTTAATATACTTTGTTCTAAGCATTTGGTGTTTTGATTTTGTGATATGAGGATTTTCTTTTCTGGTCCAATCTATTTGGTGTTCTATAGGATTCTTGTACATTATGGACATCTCTCTTTTTTTTTAGATTAGGCATGTTTTCTGCTATGAATTTGTTGAAGATGATTTGGATCATTTAAGCTAGGAATATTCATTCTCTTTTATTCATATTATTCTTAGATTTGGTTTTTTCATTGTGTCTTGGATTTCATGGTTGGGAAGGGTTAGAATTTTTTTTATGTTTTATAATTTCTGTGGCTATTTTGTCAATATCTGCCAAGGAATCTTCTCTGCCTGAGAATCTCTTCTCTCTATCTTGTATTCTGTTGATGATGCTTGCATCTGTATTTCTTGACCTCTTTCCTAGATTTTTTATTTCTGGAGTAGCCTCCATGTCTGTTTTCTTTCCTGTTTCTTCCTTCACTTTAGGTCTTGGATTGCTTTGTTTAATTCCTTCAACTGTTTGATTGTGTTTTCCTTTATTTCTTTATGGAATTTGTTTCTACCTTAAGGTCTTCTCCTGGTTTACCTGTCTTTTCCTGTATTTCTTTAAGTGACTTAGTGAAATCCTACTTAAAGGAGTCTATTATCATGATGAAATGAAATTTAGATCAGCAACCTGATTTTCAGGTGCTTTGGTGTATCCAAATCTTGGTGTGCTGGAAGAACTGTGTTCTGATTATGCCAAAGCATATTGGCTTCTCTTGCTTGAGTTTTTACATTTGCATCTAGCCATCTGTTTATCTCTGTTGTTAGGTGATCTGTGTTTCTCTGTCAAGAGCCTACCTCCTGTGTCCCTGGGTTGCTGCATGTCTCCAGGGAGGCTTGTGAAGCTGGTTATAGCAGACTGTGGATTCTTCAGAGGGCTAAACAAGCTGCTGATCTCTTTCCCTGCCTGTAACATATCTCCTGGTAGACCTTCTAACTCTGGAGTCTTCAGAGGAGCAGCAAACCTGATGATCTGTTTTCCTGCATGTAGGTGATCTCCTGGGAGGCTTTAAGACTGTTGGATCTTCAGAGGAACAGTCAATCTGTTGAGCTGTTCTTTGGGAAGGCCTTCAGACTGTGGTTTCTGTTGCTGTGAGTGGGCCAGAACTCCTGAGAGACCTTCAGATATCAAGCTCTTCAGAATATCAGTAAAGATGATAATCTTCCCGGGTGATAGACACAGGACAGAAGTGGTGGTAGAGTTCAAAGTGAGGGATGGGTTCTGAATTCCCTGGGTTCTTCAGGGTTCCCAGCTGTTTCAGTTGTTTGAGAGGGTCCCTTTCCTGTTGCCCATTATGCAGCAGAGCTCCTTGGAGGCCTTCAGGCTGGATCTTTAGAAGAGCAGACAAGTTGCTGATCTTCCACTATGGAAGGCATAGGCCATAAGCAGAGTGAAGTTTAGATGGTGGGGCTTGTGGAGAGTGATGGGTCCTGAATCCACTGGGACTCTTTGTGTTGCCAAATGCTGTGGTTGTTTGGGATGATCCCCTACTGAGAGCAGCTAAACTCCTGGGAGGCCTTCAGACTGTGTACTCTTCAGAGGAGTCTATGAAAAAGTTTTAATAAACTGAAACAATGGCATGATCTGGGGCAATTGCAAAATGATTTTGATGAGGCAGTCCTTTTAAGTGACCAGTTTTTATGAATTTAAACAATGTCAAGGTGACAGAATGTTTTGTTATGAAAGCATAGAATTAACAAGGTCAACTAGAGGCCGTGGCTGTTTCTATTAAAATCTCGAAAATTGCTTCCAAAGCTTGGAAATATCTGAAAAATATTATCAACATATGGAGATAGACAAAAGAATGACTGGGCACCCTAATAAAATCTTTTACTTCTTTTGAAGATTTGTATTATGACCTGTAGCTTTGTGGGAGGAAACTCATCAGGCTAGTGACAGTAATAGTTTGCAAAATCTTCATACAGGACACTGTTGATATTTACTGTGAATTCTCAGTTCCTTACACACTACCAATGAACACTGATGGGACACCATCCTTGTTTGATGCATCATAGTACAGGAGTTTAGGAGCTTACCCTGGCTTCCACTGGTACCAACATATGTTAATAATGTGCTGACTCATTAAACAGTGACTGACAACACTTTCTTCCAATGATGCAAAAACAGATGATGGAGACTGAGTCAGCACAATTGTATGTTAGGCATCTGAGTTGGAAATACAACAAATATGTCCCGTAAATCATGCTACTGTTAAAATTATCTGTAGTTTCAACAGCACTCTTAACAGTGGGCTATATAATTCCCTGTAGGCATCTTTCCTTACATAGGAGTCAAAGCAACAGGAGCCTCATAATAAACCTGGGAAGATGAGATGGAGCTAAAGTGTTGAGCTCAGGAACTTTGGAAAGATCATGGGACACTTGTCCATTTGGAAGGGACAGGCTAATTAACAATACTCAGACCACAGGGAAGGAATTGACCTATGAATGGAGACACATTCCACAAGATGGAACATTGGCCAACAACAGACAAGGGAAGTCCTTGCTATCTCAATCCCTAAAGACCAATCAGTTTAAAAAGTTACACTCTTCTGCCAATCACATTGTACCCAAGGGCTGCTGCCCTGAAAACTGTATAAAGGTCACTGAATGAGTTGCACCAGGTTGCCACTCCTGTGGAATGCAGGATTACCCCAGCATGCTGTACCAATAAAATTCCTCTTGCATTTGCATTGGTACCTGGCTCTGAGTTGTTCATTCAGGGGTCCCCAGCAAGCTAAGGCTCTTCAGAGCCTTACAGAACCATCATGCCTTATGTTGTCCCCTGTGATGCTAATACCTGCACTGATTTTGAACTGTTTGTTAAGATGTCTTCAGATCAGTGGGTAGTGACATATGAAGTCATCAAGAATTTGGTTAAGTGAACAAAACTACCAGGCTGGTTCATCTCAGCTAAGTTAGCAATGTCTGAAACCTCAGGTGTCTTATGTAATATGAGGAATCTGAAATTGTTTTACAACTGAGGAGTTAAACCGACTGAACACTAATATCCTGTGAAAAAGTGTTTTTGTAATATGATTAATTACAGTGCTAATGCATCCTTTATATGCTGCTGTTTTACCTAGGATAGAATCTATTCACAAAATATAATACTCGAAACACAAAAGAGTTCAGCAACTATTTTTGCTGGTATCTTTTCTTTCCTCTATTTTCATGACATATTTGGTGAGAAACAGAAGCACATTATGATCCAAAATGCTAGAAAGGAGACACGTGATTTATAATACAGAGCATCCTGTGAAATTTCTAATGTGTGCTCTGCAAATAAACAATCTGCTTTAATCTATTTAGTATTCTTTCATTGTGAGTAGGCAAAGTCAGAATTTCCTCTATTCTCAAGTGAGAAAACTGGATCTCCCTCACATCTCTGCTTTAAATTACATGCAACTCTGCCTAGTATTACTAGAAAATACAGATTATTACTACTTTCCATTGATGAGTAAAGCAAACCATTTTCAACAGATGTGGAAGCCCTCTTGGTAACATGTTCATTCATGCTTTTGAATATGCTATATCCTCTAAACTTGCATAGCTTTATCACAACTGCATTGTTAATTTATATGGGAAAACATAGTTCTCAATGTATCTTTTTAGGACAGTGAAGCATAATGCCTCTATGTAGGGTTATTGAGGTCTGCTCTGTCACAGGGCTCTGGCTGCTTGAGGAGTTTTGACTGTGTTTACCCTACACCAGTGCTGGGTGGGTGTAGGACTATGGGAAGCACTGGGACACAGCTCCTGGGGTGGGGAGCAGAGTCTGAAGTCCTGAGGACAGCCAGAGCTGGCTCAGGGGTCTCTGGGCCTGCAGGGGGACAGGAGAAGTCTGGTTCCCAGGCTCTTGGGCATCCAGGCACAGCTGGAATCCACTGAAGAGCTGAGGATGGAGTGGGGGCCCATGGGCTGGGTCTACACTGTGCCCAAAGGAGAAAAGGTGGAGCTCCAGCTAGGTCCCACAGGTATGAGTCCTAGGCATGGTTGGTAGGCAGCTGTCTTGGTTTGGCTTGGTGGTTGTGTCTGGGAGCACAGAGAGGCCTAGTTCAGGAGACTAGATGGCAACTCTGTAGGCAAAGGCCTTCTCTATGGCTCTTCATGGTGGATCTGGATGAAACAGGCATTCTATGGTTTTAAGGCTTTTATTGTTTAGAGACAAAATGCATAAGTAAAAAATGTTACTACTGCTCTGAATATTCAAGAAGATTTAGATAGATGTTTGGAATAAAATATTGATTCTTTTTATGATACTGTTCAAATTATTGGAGAGGACGTTATTTCGAATATCATGCTAAATACCAATGGATTTGTGTTACTTCCAGAATTTAGAATGACAGTCACTATAATTGGGAAAAATTCAAAGACATGTGCAGTATATTTGGAGTAATATTAACACCTCTCTGGATGTTTTAACTTTCATGCTGAGATTATGAATTTAAGGAAATCTGCTTCACTAAGCTTTGATGCTGCAGATATTGCTGATAAAATTATTCATGTCTTAAGGTCATTATTTCCATCTTGATCATACTCCAAGAATGGTTTATATAGCTTGATCATACTAGCCCTTCTTGTCTTGCGAATACTTATATTCCTGCCCATAGTTTTAAAACTTGCCTTTTAACACCATCAATATATTGGCAGCCAGAATACATGGCTTGAAACTAAAAATCAATCCCCAGAGTTATTAATTTAACAGACTGTTAGTCAACCACAGGCAAGTGTCTGTGCAGTGCCTTACCAACCAAGGACAGAATAGCATTGCTTTTGAAAATACTAATTCCACAATGAATAAGTGAGAAAGTTTTGTCAGAACAACCTAATACAGACAAAGTCTTTTTTATGTAATAAGAAACGGGGAAGTGGAGAGCCTTTGGTTCATCTTACACAAATTTGCTGATTTTAGAAATTTGTGAAGTTATTGTCACTGGGCTCAAGGAACTAGGCTCAGATAAAAATATTCACTTTACAGCTAATGCAAGGATCAAGGTAAACTCAGCAAAGGAATGTGTGACTTCCCTTTTGTCTTGATAATCCTGATAAGCCCCCAAACCTAGTCTCTTGGGGACTTTGTTTACTGTTTTGTTTGATTAGTACCTGGTGTGATCTCTTTCTTCTTTGTCTTATTGGAGTACTTTGTCTTTGATCTAAGAACAAACTCTATTCCCTGCAAGTATCTAGAATGGTATAAAAGCTGGCTGGGAAAAATTAAAGCTGCTTCAGCCTCAGCACTGCCTGGAGTCATGTTACAATTGTTGTGTAATTGTATTTTTCTCCCAGATCTTCACTCCTGCCCTGAGACACTGTTGACTTACTAAGTTGGCTTGGTCAAAATGGTATGTATTTTTCAAAATCACCAATATCTGAAATGAAGGAAAACATACAGACTATTACAGATAAAGGGAGACTGAGCAGACCAGACTTAAGGCATCTGTTTAGTCTGACTAACTCTATGTGAGCAGATATGAATAAATTTACATAGGAGGTTTGGGAAATAATGTACCTGCATACAAAAGATACAGTGGGAACAATTAACTCAAAGTGGTTAAGGCATTTTATCCCCACACCCATCTTCCCATATATGATGACTCTGGGACTCCAATATATTTACAAAGACCTAGGCCATAAGCTCTGCTGTTCTCAAACTAGCACATAATTTTAATATCCCATTTATTTTAACCTATGTTCACCTGTCAATAATAATATATCATTCAAAATACTATTTACAAACAATATATTGTACAAAATAAATACAGTACACAATAGACTCTCTACACAATGTGGAATAATGTGAAACCTATAGCAAAAATGTATAATGCTGATTATTGCTTGATTTTTGTACTGAAATCACATAGATAAAAGCAATTAGTGGGAAATACACAGTAAAATAGGGAATGTTGGGCTGAGCCTTAAACAAAGTTTCCACTGAGAAATAAACAGTTATATTATTTTGTTTCTGAGAATATGATTTCCCCAATTTTTTAAAGAGTAAGCATCAGATCAGCTCTCAAAAGTTTACCTTATTTTGATATAGCAGATGTGTGGGGATTTTAAATTCTTCTCTTCTGACTTCCATTGTCAAATACAAGGTTCCCAAATATAGTACATTCTAGAATAATAAGGATATCTTGAAAGTAGATTCCTGTAAGTTGTGTTGATGTTGGCACCAAGGTTCTTCATAAAGTCATACAGTGGACAAAAAGGATAAATTGCATTAATATGTAAAAATCTTTATAGCTGCCTTTTTATCTTATTTTGGTAATATCTCACTGTTTGAGGAAGAGTCCCTTTTGAAATTTCTAATTAGGTTCACTTTTTGTAAATGCTGTTGTTGACTTCTGCAATAATGTTGATGAATAGTCTATTATTTTCTTACATTGTTTTCTATAGAACTGCTGAATGAGAGAAGCTCATGAGAGACAATAGAGTAATGCAGTTCTGACAGTTAAGGGCAGGCAAATTACTGTGTCTAAGGCAAATGGAAGATGCAGACCCCAAATCTTAGATTATTAGGAAAGGTATCAGAAGCAAACCATTTTCCAGTACATGTGGTCATTAGAAGGAATTTTCCTATTTTGTTTATTTTTTGTATCATTTGCCTTTGTTTAGGCATTTTTGGCTTTTGCCTGTTTATTATATATTTTATTCTAGTGTTTTTATGCTTTGTTTGTGTGTGTTGTGTATCTGTTTGTGTGTCTTTGTGTGTTGGTGTATTGTTAATTTTTTCATTTTTTTTATTTATTTGCCTGTTTCAGTTAAATGCTAGACGACTATCAATATTTAGTCATGTTACACCTTAATAACTTGCTTAAATACAGTTTCAAAAAATGCTTTCAAACTAATGTTCTGTCTAGCTAACTGACAACAATGTATTTGGGATTTGGTCTTAGTGGTCTTTTACCTGTATATTATGGTTTCTCTCTTATAGTTTGGGGGTTTTGTATAATGCATGTTATTTTGATTTCTCTTTTGTTAGTTTTATACTTTGCTTATTTGTCTCTTTATTTGTTTTCCAAAGAGAAAGCAAAGAAAAAATACTCAGTGTTGAGAGAATGTAGAAGTAAGAATGATCTGAGAGGAGTTAGACAGAAAGAACCTGTGATCAAAATATATTGAATACTAATTTCTCAATTAAAAATGAAAAAGAAAAGTAATCAACAATAACATGTTCTATGAATTCATATTAAATTGCTTAACTATAGTATTAGTGCATACTCTTAAGTCTAATCTTTCATCTAAAACACAGCTTGTTCAAAATAACCCAACCCTAGAACTTGAAAACATTTCCAAGCTTCTTTCATGAAATCATGCCAAAACTATTGATTACAGGCTACATTCCTCTTTGCTCTATTTCTTTGACACTTTGGTGTGAAATAGAGTACAAGTTCAGGTACAGTAGGACAGGAATTCATGATTTATAATGGAATTCAGAATCTGGTTCACTAACATATCTGCATCACCTACTGTCAAGGTCACATCCAGACATTCAGTTATTGAGATGGGGAACAAATAGGCAGACCAGGGGAATGAGGATCTCTGGACAGAAACACTGTTACTATTCTTGTGGCCAGAGCTGATAGATTCTGGCTGAAGACCTCCACTCAGGGAGATCTTCACTCAAGTCTTGGGATAACACGACCACCCAATAACTCTCACAAGACACCAGAACTGGATGCAAAGTGCAGAGGTTTATTGGGAAAACAGCCAGCTGCTGGTCAATTCGTTTGCCCATGCAGGAGCTAGTATTGACACTGGCTGCTGGTTTGAAGGGAAAATTTAAAAGGAAAATCACTTACCAGGGATGGGGAGGGAGCAAGGGTTGTCAAGGAGACATAACATAAGAATAGCAGGGCTTTCTAAAAGAACCCAACCTAGGTGAGTCAGGGCCATGTGAAACACTCTATACACTTATTCTTTAAGTCAGGTCCATGTGAAACCCTCTACACTTATTCTTTTTAGAAATGCAGTCCTGCCCTGCTATTGTGGTCTTGGCCAGTTACTATGGTCACCACCAGGTTCTCTCTGCCAGGCTATTGTGGTTCACCACCAGGTTCCTTGTTCCGTCTGGCTAACTCGCATGTTCTCCTTTTGTAATCAGCCAGGTAGCCTGTTTCAGAGAGAATTTCTCATGCCCATTGAAGGAAAATCTAAAATGAACTTAAATATGATTTCTAAATTTTTTTTACTCTTCATGGCAAATGACTTGTGCTGATAGCAGTAAGTGTTTAGGAAATAAAACATAATTATATGGGCTCTTTATCATTTAACTTAACTCTTCATGAACCAGAGAAAAATAAAAGATGAAGAGAAAATCATGCATACACACACACACAGGCACACATGCACACACACATTTGGCAGGGCCCAACCACCTGTTTCATCAATTTCACAAGTGTGACATGCATAGTTAACTACATTCTCATATATTTACATACACACAAACATATATACATATATTCGTATTTACACATATACATGTATACATACTTGATTGATAGAGCAGAGCCCAAACAGCCACATTTATTTTACATCTCAGCCTTTTTATATCTTCTTAGACATAAGTATTGTCTAAAATTCTCTCACAGATAAAATGTTACACAAAAGGGGAGTTAAAGAAAGATGGTAATTGCAAATTCCAAGCAGTGTAAGATTCTATAAACCTATTATAAGTTCAAAGCAAATGCTTCTTATTACCTTGCTTTAACTTAGTACACAACTATGGCCTCATCCTTGGACCTGACTAAGAATGTATTTTTTTTCATGATCACAAATCTGTCCCAAAACTATTTCTCTTCTTAGTGCAATTCAAGAAAACTTAGTGAACTCTAATTATGAAGCCCTAACTTACAATATTACGAGGAGGGAGCAATTCTGGTTTTGGCTCTAACTTATTATATTTCTATTATAAAACAACTAAAATTTCTTTCTAAAATTATTTGAATTAACTCAAGGTTTTATGAAGTCATTACTTCATCTAAACATTATTATATGAAAGTATATTCTCATACTGATAGGCAGGATATTTGCCAATTACAGTGGGCTGAGGCCCAGGGAATATTAAGCTATGTAACAGTGGCAGGAAAGGTATATCTACAGTGTGAATCAGTCCTGAAACAAAGACTTTGAAGTCCATGTTCTCAAAATGCACCCCTTGGAACCATGCAACTTAGTAAGGCATTTCCAGAAAGGACACTTGCTTGTCCTAACCCTTCCTTCAGGGCTTATGTCAAACCAACAATGAATAGTAACTATCATAACACCTGTGTGGACATATCTTAGTCACTATACACTAGCTGGAATCTCCTGAATGTACATCTTTCAAATTCATTACTATGTACTTCTCCCTTCCCCTTACTTGATATCTTCTGTCCTACACTCAGTCATGGAAAGTGTATTTCCTTGAAGCAGGCAAAGATTTGGTGGTGGTTGGATATTGCATAGAACATAGATTCTTAGAGTGAAATGAGCATTGGTTAGATTGTGAAAATGGTGGGTTATGTAAACAGTGGAGGAGTAGCTTCACACCAACAATTCAGGCTGTTGCAGCATCTGCAGCTGTCCCATGATAGAATAAAGACACAATTATTTTTCTACAAAGTTAAATAGTCAATCTTGATGCTTAAGAGTAGCATGGTGTTCTGAATAACTCCAAGTTCAGTGTGTGCCTTCCTTGCAACTCTACAATGTAGGACAGTCATCTGTAGCCGCCTGCAGCCACGAGTCTACTGGGTTCACCTGAAAGGGGGCTGGGAACAAAATGGGGACAGAGGGTGAGAAGGGATGAAGCCAAGACAAAGTTCTCTGATCAAGGCTCGATGCTTGAATGTTCAGCTTTCAATTTAAAGAGAAAAACCCCTCACCAGAATCCTTCTTTGTTTCAGCAGGAAAGGGTGGGATAATCCATTCTTGGTCAAGGTGACTGCCTGAGATGTCTCAAGGCAAGCCCAGGGGCAGTTCTTCTTTTAAGTTCCCTGCAGCTAAGGTGGGTAACTCCAACAAGATCCTTATCACTTGGTCTGTTGTGGTAAACATGGTCTCTCAGGCCTGCTCAAGGCCTGGGGAATGGCACAGTCATCTAATACAGCACAGTCTAAGAAGTACAATCAAGATCACAACCTATTTTTATTGTTGACTATTATCTTCTTTGATGTACCCTCTAAAATCCTTTGTATAAAATTGAACTGTAGAAAAACAATTTAAGGGAAACTTTTTCTTTAGTTCATGGGAAAATGATCTGAGGTTCCCTAAATTGTAATACAAATGCTTTAACAGACTTTTGTAGCTTAGAGCCCTGCTTGATATCACCATCCTGGAAGTATAACCTTCCCTCTTTGGTTGTCCTTGCTTCCTATCCAGCCAGAAAGAATCAAATATACTGTACTGCCCAGGCCTGGCTCTAAGTTTAATTCACCTACTGACTTTTGGAAAAACTTTCTTATTCTCTATAGTCATTGCATCATACCAATTCTCACTTAGTTTCTCAGATCACTTAAATATGTGATAACTAAGATAAGAACCATAGACACAGAGAAGGGAGTCATTGGGGAAGAAAATGAATGGGATAACATACATCTCCAAAGGAGGGAAAATAGAATAGATACAATATGTGGCCCTTACTTCTCTATAGCCAGAGGTTCCACCAAGATCTATCACCCAGGTGGCTAATAGAACAAATGACAACCCTTTTATCTGTACGACTGAAACAGGCCAGTCCCTGCCTACACCTCTTCAGCTAGGACAGGTAACCTATATCTAACATTCACCTTCACATAAGAAATGACAGGTACCTTGGATTGAGTTTCTATATAATTACACTTCTTTGTGTACCAGGGATAGTATTATATCAGAAATTTTTTTCCCCAAACTGTACTATGTTTGGTTTTGTTGGGAATACTGTGAGTGAGATCAAACTATCTAAATCTCATCCAGATTGATGGTCAATTTAAACAAGTTTTCTTCATCATCTCTTTGCATTTTGCTTACCTGCCTCAACACTGGCACAAATCCCTTCACTCAAAGGCAGGAAGAGCAGCTTAAATTTATTTCTTGATTTGGAGTTATCAAAAGCAAGACATCAAGTGAGTGTTGGGCCTTGAATATATATCCCCTAGAAGATGAGCCAATGTTCATAATCATTAATCTATTTCCCAGATTTCTTCCTCAGTATATTAATCCTATGAATAGATAATTTTTTTCTTACCAATATAACTTAAGGTCTCTCTCTCTCTCTCTCTCTCTCTCTCTCTCTCTCTCTCTGTGTGTGTGTGTGTGTGTGTGTGTGTTTGTGTGTGTGTGTGTTGTCAACCCTGTTAAAGGAATTCCAGTTATTGACAATATTCTGCTACACATAAACAGGTATTTCTAGTTGCTTTTTTTTCTTATCTTTTTGTTTAATGAATAATGTACACCATTCCCTTGTTTTGATACCAAGCCTGGGTGAAAAACAGGTATTTAGGACATAGAAAAAATTTTCTGACCTTTAAGCCCTAGCAAAAAACCACTAGCAGCAGCTGAGCAGCTGGAGATATCATAAGGAACATAAGGAGCAGCCTGTGCTCTCACTTCTGCTTCCCTGGGTGGTTTATGTCATGGCGTGAATCATTGGGAAAGGGGTACTAGAACGTAGTTCATAGTAATAACATACATAATCTTCAGGATGCATGCTGTTGATGTTCAGAGAAAACTGTGTGCCATTTCCACTGCTACTGAACCGTGATGGTACACCATGTGCCAAGTTGGTTGCAGCATAGATCAGGAGCTGAGGAAATTTTCCCTGTTTCTGCTGATATCAATGTAAAGCATTGTAAATACTCTCACTTGCTCAACTTGTGATGGTTATACTTTCTCCCACAGATGTAGACAGGAAGGCTGGAGAGTGAGTCATCTAGATGTTACATCTTACATCTATGCTTGAAAAATTGAAAACATTTAATATATACAAAGAACTGATATATACAATATATAAAAAATATATACAATGAACTGATCAATGAACTCAAGAAATTAGACTCCAGACAACCAAATAACCCTATTAAAAAATAGGGTATGGGGTACAGAGCTAAACAAAGAATTCTCAACTGAGGAAACCTGAATGGCTGAGAAGCACCTAAAGAAATGTTCAGCTTCTTTAGTCATCAGGGAAATGCAAATCAAAACAACCCTAAGATTCTACCTCACACCAGTCAGAAGGGCTAAGATCAAAACCTCAGATGATAGTAGATGCTTGAAAGGATGTGGAAAAAGAGGAATACTCCTCCATTGTTGGTGTGATTGAAGGATGGTGCTACCACTCTGGAAATCAGTCTGGCAATTCTTCAGAAAATTGGACTTACCAATATCTGGGGATTCAGCTACACCACTCCTGGGCAAATACCCAGAAGATGCTCCAACTTATAACAAGGACATATGCTCTACTATGTTCATAACAGCCTTATTTATAATAGCCAGAAGCTGGAAAGAATCCAGACATCCTTCAACAGAGGAATGGATACAAAAAAAAAATATGGTACACTTACACAATGTAGTATTACTCAGCTATTAAAAACAATGAAATCGAGAAATTCTTAGGCAAATGGATGGAACTAGAAAATATCATCCTGAGTGGTATTCACTCACTGATAATTGGATATTAGCCCAGAAGTTGCAATACCCAAGATTCAACTCACAGAACACATGCAGCCCATTAAAAAGGAAGACCATGTGTGGGTGCTTCTATCCTTCTTAGGAGGAGTAACAAAATACTCAAGGGAGCAAATATGGAGACAAAGTGTGGGACAGAAACTGAAGGAGGGGCCATCTGGACACCATTCCACTTGGGTATTAATCCCATGTGCAGTTTCCAAAGGTAGACACTGATGTAGATGTCAGGAAGGGCATTCTGAGAGGAGCCTGTTGTAGCTGCCTCCTTAGATGTCTGCCATAGTCTGATATATTCAGAGGTGGATGCTCACAGCTAACCAATGAACTGATCAAGGCATTGCCAAAGGAGGAGTTAGAGAGAAGGAGCTGAAGGAGCTGAAAGGGTTTGTGGCCCCATGAGGAGAGCAACAATACCAACCAACCAGCCTGGGAGCATCAACCCAGGGAGTTGAATGGGCATACTCATGTCTATGTGTGATCTGTGTGAGGCTGACTCCAGCACAGGATGTGACCTGACTATGAAGAAATCCTCATGAAAGTGGAATGTGATTTAGGTACATGCAAATCAGACAGGAGTAGACAGAGCTTCAGGATTCATTAAGTCAGTAGCTCATTACAGACCTGTGCTTCTCATATGTCTCCAATGGAGATGCAGTACAAGTTTATTTGTAGGGAATGTGCTTCTCATTTAACAAGGAACAACAGCAATAGTCTATAAGTAACAACTTATTTTGATTTCTATATACTCTATGTAGAATGTCTTTGTTATGTTTTCCTCCATGTTGGGGTGTTTCACATATGTACTTCTCTAGGCTGTACATGACTGCATTTATTGTCCATTCAAAGTTTGGTGAAGATGTTATTGTGGCAATACAGCTTCTTCTGTTTTTTTTTTTTTTTTTCTCTCTTTAAGTTTGTTTATGACCCTGAAATTTAGTTACAACATATTCCCCATACCTTTCCTTATTACAAATACCCCCATAAAGTTGTCCCTCTTCTCTTTCAAATCTTCTCTTTCAATGTCATGACCTCTTTTTACATTGTTTTCTATTAACTTATGTATTTATACACACATACACATGCACACACTAACACACACACGCACACACACACACATACAGAGAGAGAGAGAGAGAGAGAGAGAGAGAGAGAAAGAGTGAGAGAGAGAGATATTCCTAAATATATTTTATAGATTCCATATAACATTACGTCTACGTATGTTTTCAGGGCTGATCTTTATAACTTGGATAATCCATTCGTATTCTCTTCCCTAAGGGGGAGAAGCATCTCTTCTGCTGACAGCTTTACTGATTCTCCATAGTATTTTTTGTATGTTTGAGGCTTCGTGGGCTATTTCCCATTCTGTTTGCCATGTACATTGGTTTTCTCCTTGATCAAATCATATTTGAGTTGTAAGGATATCAGTACTTTATAGGGATATATTATGGTGTTTCTAGGAGACACAATCTCACAAAAAATTCCCTGGTCATCAGTCTTTTCCAATTCCTTTTTCTCTGTGTTTCCTGAGCATTGGGTATGGAAGCCTTTTGTAGATGAATCCCTTTGGACTAAGCACCAAAACACACCTTGCAGTTTGTTGTTCACAGTGATTCCCAGAAGAGTAACAGAATACTACTGGAAGGTGTGGTTTGTAAATGGAGAGAGAATCTCACATAAATAACCCATCTTTTCAGATAAACAACCTTTCATTCTTTATTTATTTTTGACAACTTGACTATTCAAGAATTGCTTCCATCAAGCCAGATAGTGGCATGGGTTTTCTCCCCTCTTTCTATGCATATGAGCTCACCTCCTAGATTCATCTAGGATCATATCTATATCCAATATTCCTTTGAGTCTTCAGATTATGGCACCTGATTTCTTCTCCCTTTTAACACTAGTTATTTTATTCAATTTGTATGAGTATTCTCTCTGAAATAATTATTAATGTCCTTAAATTTACAATGGAACCCAAACTTCCAGATGCTATGGGCACTAAAATTTTTCTAAATATAAAGAGGACATATATATTAGACTAAGTTTAGGACCGAAGGAATAAAGCTGTGTGGTGAAAGAAGCATGTAAAGAAATAAAAGTAGAAGCTATACATGGGAAGTTATAGTTATATTAGTGTCCTGACTTAGTATGATCTTCCATGAAAGGTTGAGTCATAAAAGTTGTACATGTGCAGAGAAGCATTCTTTCAGCAATAGAGATTTTGCAGGATGAGCCTGACACTGACTCATGGCCAGTAGGTTATGATGATGTTCATAAGAGAGATATCAGAAAGAAGAAGTAAGTGGATAGGTTAAACAACTGATTGATAAAAGTATTAATGAGGAGGGTGACTCTGAAGTATGTGTGCTCATAGATTTTCTATTCAGGCATATATCAAAGATGTATTTATGTGCAACAGACATAAAACTTTTGCAACTAGAAATAATAATATCTATTAATATGAATGTATTTCATGTAGTAACACCACATATGCATGTTTGATGAAGCAATAAAATCATCTCAATAAACATAGTCAATCAAAATGCTAATTTATTTAATACTTCCATCACAGTGTGGCACAGACACTCACACACATGGTAATTGTATGAACTGGATTTCTTCTCTACATAGAGGCAGAAATAAATTCTTTACTACCCAGGTCCCAGGTCAGGAATGCTGCTGGCTGGCTACAGTATCTGTTTGTGCTACACCTGCCCCACACCTGAGCAACTCAACAGAGAAGACTGCCTCCTGTCTTAACTACCAGAAATGTTTGACTTCACTTGCAACAAACACATCTGCTTTATGGATGGATTGATACAGTGCCTAGGTTCTTTCAGGGGGCTACCTCTAACTTCAGTGCCTTCATGACGATGCGTTCTCAGAATATCCTACAACTTTAATTAAATATAAGACACGATTAAAGTGGATGGAACTTGGTGAGACTCTTCTACTCTCACCTCCTTTTTTTTTCACAATTCTCTGGAAGCACATTTTCCAACACACTTCATTGACTAAGAGCAAATAACACTATGCTCCACTTGTGATCTAACTCTAAGACGGCTGCTTAAACTTTCACGACATTCAAAATTCCTTCTCCATAGAAATACTTAAAACTATGGGATTAATCAGAGGAAAAATGCATCAGCCACATGAAGGCTTTCCTCTTTTTAATACAATTGGTCAGGTGCCTGGATTGTGATACGATTTGATGATTGGAAAACCAAAAGATAAGGTGCTACTTATTTAGTGTGGAGAAAAGTGACAAGAGACTCAGAGATCTGAATTTTATATTGACATTGGTTCACAGCAAGTTTTTTCATGGCCACAAATATAGGAGTGTTGTAATATACTATCTCATTTATAGGAAGTTGCAAAAGGTCTTCCAAAACAGAAAGAAATTAATAAAAATATCATTGTCATAGATTTATACTATTAGAAATATGTACAAACTTGATGGTTTTTAACTATCATGAATCTTTGAGATCAAGCTACAGAAATTTTATGTGAGCTGCGTTTTGTGAACTTTTTATTCTTCCTTACTTATTACATATCTTCCTATGCCCCTTAATGTTCTCTACATTGAAATGCCTTGATGATGCTATCAAGCATATTTTATTCAGGTAATAAGGATATGTAAGCTTGGGTTTAACTGCTTTAAGTTGGCCAAAATTTCTTGTCTTCATACTCATCATTTAGAAATCTCTTCAGTTTTTGAACATTGATATTCTCAGATGTAAATATATTCTAAAATCTTTACAAGTAAAAATTTCATTTACTCTAGGTTTTGAACAATTTATCCAGATATCACTAATTATATGAGTCTCAATGAACAGAGATAATTCAAGTGGAAAGGAGAATGTTATTTCTTATGGAAACAGAGGACAAATTTACAGGGAGTTAGGGTCAGAGAGAGTGTGGATTTGAATGGTAGGGGAGATGTGGAACATTTCAGAGAATTTGGGACAAGGAATAAATCTTCCTGCTTGTACTCTAATGCTAATTGGGCCCACAAATCTGTTTGAAAAAGTGGGTCTGCACATAGCTTCTGAGAACCTGTCCACACATTAGTTCTTACTTGGGTAATAAAAATGACAGCAGCCAATACCTGGGGAGGAGAGGCATAGTTATGGATTAGGGTTTGTACCACAAGGAGGAGGAGGAAAGGGAAAAACAATAAGGCTACCATGGAAGAGTAATAACATGTAAGAGGGAGAAGACAGCTGTCCTGTAAAGGAGACAAGAAAATTACCCCAAAAGGTCAAGAGCAGCAAAGACAAAATATAGAAACTAGTAAGTAGTAAGTTATATTTATCTGTAGGAGGTTGATTGTAGTAACATAGGCATTAGGCAGTTACTCAGCTGTTTTGCTATTTAAAGTACATTAAATATAAAGGTTGTGTGTTCCTGGAAACATAAACAATCTAAGGCAGGAGGGAAGTCTGCAAGAGGATTTATTTAAAAATTAATACAGAAGAAATATACAGGCAGAACACATTGCATGAAAAGTCTATTTTGAAAGAAAATTAAAATAGGTGCACATAACTTACAAATTAACAGACAACCCATAGTTAAAGTGAGTGGAATACACTGTCACATTTTACAACAAGCCAAATCTTTGAGGGTATATTTTCTTTTTATGCTTCATGAAGGGGAGACATGTACTAGGAGTTTAATACAGTGTCTGTCTATTTTCACTGACAATCATACTGTAGATGTCCATTCTCATAATTCATTTTGTTCAAGTTTATTCCTGCCTAATTTTACAGGGTCAGCAAATGAGGAACAGAGGACTGTCTATCAGAGTTCATTTAGAGGATATAATTTATCATTTACATGTATTCCAAACCAATGAAGGTACGTTCTGTATATTGATCTGCCTTTCAGAATACATACCTGAATGTATTTGATGAGAATTAAGGTGATACCAAAGGAATTCTAAAGAGATAAACTTATTTCTGTTGCTGATATCAAGGAAACTAGCATCTCTATTCAAGAATTCTAGTCTACTACTATATTCCTAGTGGTCTCTCTTCCTCTGATTTCTGTCTATCTGTGTCTCTGTCACTGTCTCTCTCTGTCTCTCTGTCATTGTGTGTGGTTGTGTGTGTGTGCATGCATGTATTTTCTTTGTGTACATAGCCCAGAACAAGTGGAGTCCCAGCTTGCTAACTTATTTTCTATCCTTACCTGCTTCATAATCATAACTGTCTTGAGGCTTGATGAATATAGGATGCAGACAGGCACCAGAGATTAGGCTATGACTCCACTATAGACTACATTTCTCTACTGTAGTTTGGCTCTGTTCTTCTTCCTTAGGCTGTGTTCTTCAGTCTGCTGTAGAATGCTGACACAGCAAATCTTTGAATAAATCTTTAGCAATTCTACATGATCACTCTGAGCCTGATATTTTTGGCTATATGGACACATAGGAAGTAAATTATTATAGTGTTCTGACAAAAAAATAAAAAGGAAAATAGGGGAAGGGAAAGTGGCTTTACAATCAACTAACATGGGTGTAAATCTTTGACATCAAAGTCACATTCTCTGGAGGATGTGAATGTAATTTAGGTGAAAATTGTGTCTTTGAAGATGTAGACATGAAGAGTTACAGGATCTCTTCCTCTCCTTCCAATCCACCTGACTATATTGCCTGTGTGTGGATCTTATTCCCCTAACTGGGCTGCCTTGTCTGGCCTCAGTCGAAGAAAATATAGCTACTCACTCGCCATCTGATTTTAACAAAGAAATATTGTTTCTTGTGGGACAAGTTTTGCAGTTGATGATTCAGTCCGTAGTATAGAAAACTGTCATAACTAGAAACTTAATCAGAACACTGTATTAATTTAGAATCAATACATGTGGGAAAGTCTATAGAAATACAGGGTTTGTTCAACTTATATGAATATTGACACCCTAAAGTTTTCAGAGAAGAGGTTGTATTTTAATGATCTGTTTTTATCAAAGACATCTCTCAGACTCATGAGTTATAGGAAGAAAATCCCTGAGCTCCTTCTGGCATCTTCTGAAGAAGGAAAGCTGGGGAATCATTTGCCTATTCCTATTGTTACCACAGTTGAAGAAGAGCAGAAAGCACAGAGCTGAGACTATACCCCTCTGTTGTTAGGAGAGTCCTAAGCCACACTAATTAATGTATGCCTTCTCTGGGAAAACTGATATTAGCACAGTCATAAAAATTTAAGTTAGCTTTTAAAACATTCAAATAAAGTTTCTATTGATCACAAAACTTGTGAACTCTAAGAATTAAAGGTGAGAATCTGGAAATGATAAGACTCTGGATTTCTGAACTAATAGTAGCTGTGGCTCTCTGTTCAAGACATCCAAGAGATTAAGACCATCAGTACTGAAGCATGAAGTGGGAGGGGCTCATAAACCTGTACCACTAGCTGATGAGTTTTTGGTAGTTGATGGCTTCTAAGGGAAGGTTAGACAGTATCTTCTAAGAGTGTTGTCTCTGATAAATTTATCATGCTTGTTCCAGTTGGTGTTCCTATATCTATCTATCTATCTATCTATCTATCTATCTATCTATCTGATCAACCCACATTGGAATCAGTGTGGAGGGTATATTGGATTCAGTGTTTAGATGTATTTATATGTAGACAAGAAGGGAGGGGATCAGGAATGAGTAGTAGGTTTGCGAGTTCAGGAAAATAGGGGATCCAAATATCAAATAAATAGTATACATATATGAAATTCTCATTTATAAAAAAATTACATTTTGAAAAATTATTAAGTTTAACCAGAGTAAACAGAATCAATTTTTCTTATTCATAAACCTATTGAAATTTCAATTATTTCACAAAACAGGCATGTCAGAATGATAGTTTGTTAAGTAAATAACCACAAGAACTTTATTCACACTGCAGTACTGGGGTAATGTCTCATCAATTAAGATCAGGTACTGTTCTCACAGAGAAAATAAATTACCTTCTAAGCACTCATGCTTAGATGATCACAAATACACACAGCTCCAGCTCTCTTCGATTCTGCTTGGGGACTTCATTTACAGGTACACATCCTTCCATTTAAAAATGCAATATTGAAAAAGAGTATACTGTTTTATAGAAAGCCAGAATTATATTTCTAGTAGATATGTATACTTAAATATATTAAACATAAATTAAAATGTAATAATCACTTTAAAAATAAAAAAAATATTATGTTGGTACATAAAAGTGAAACCATTTCATTCATAATGGTCCACATAATGAAATGAATAGGAGACATGATGAACAAGGGGCCATATCACTGAAGATCAGGTTAGGGCCATAAAAAGGAGACCATGGAAAAGGTATGAGAAAACATCTTAGATTTGGGAAGACAGAAGACAGATTGTCACTGATGGGTCTCTGAAACAGCATAGCACTTTAAACAATTGAATTTTTAAAGACCTATTTATTTTTATTTATGGGTATAAATATTGTAAGTATGTATCTTTGTGTAGCGTGGACATTCTTGATACCTGGCATAAGCTCAAGATATGGCCAGAGTTTCTGATAGTATAGTTATAGATGGTTATGAACTTATAATATGGGAAATGAACCCAGGGTCTCTGGAAGAATAGCCAGTGATCTTAACTAATTAACCACCTCTCCAGCACTCTTGACTCCTTAACTTTAGATCAGTGTATATTCAGACCTGCATAATACTGGCATGATCATGTTGTAGGGCTTAAAAATACTGAAACAATGAGGAGAATGTAGTATAGTAAAGTAAGTTCAAAGGAAGAAATTGGTTCCCTCAAATGATTGCACCTCATTAGTATTGTGTGTTTGACAAATAACATAAGAATATTTGACTGTAAAATAAATGAATGAATGAATAAATGAATGAATGAATGACTAAATAAATGAATAAAATATTATTAGGAGATATGGTCTTTTTGGAAGGGCTGTGGCCTTGTTAGAGTAAGTATGTCACTGTGGAGGCAGTGCTCTGAGGTCTTAAATCCTCAAGCTACATCGAGGGTAAAACATATCTCTACACTCCTAGGCTGCCTTCGGATCAAGATGTAGAACTCATAGCTCCTCCAGCACTATAACTTCCTGCATGTTGCCATGCTTCCCATGATGATGATAATGGACTAAAACTCTAAACCTATAAGCCATGATGAATTGACTATTTGTCTTTAGAAGAAATGCCGTGATCATGGTGTCTTTTCATAGCAATGGAAATCCTAAGATAGAAGTTGAAGATAATCAATGTAGATAATATAAGCAGTTGAGACATTTATTTAAACATATCCCAGTATTTTCAGTATTGCAATGTTGGGTTTTCTTCCATTAATAATGCAATTTACTAGTATGAAGTGTCCTTCCTTATCTTTTTTATAACTTTTGGTTATAAAGAAATTAGGGAAATGACACCCTTCACAATAGTCATAAATATATAAAATACCTTTGTGTGACTCTAACTAAGCAAGTGAAAAATCTGTATGACAAGAACTTCAAGTCCCTGAAGAAAAAAAAAAATCAAAGAATATCTCAGAAGATGGAAAGATTCCCACGCTCATGGATTGGCAGGATTAATATAGAAAAAGTGGACATTTTGCCAAAAGCAATCTACAGATTCAGTGAAATCCCCATCAAAATTCCAACTCAATTATTCATAGAGTTTAAAAGAGCAATATGCAAATTCATTTGAAAAAACAAAAAACCCAGGATAGTGAAAAATATTCTCACAACAACAACAACAAACAACAAAAAAAAAACTGTTGGGGGAATAACCATCCCTGACCTCAATATGTATTACAGAGCAATAGTGATAAAAATTGTGTGGTATTCGTACAGAGTCAGGCAAGAAGATCAATGGAATAGAATTAAAGACCCAGAAATGAACCCACACAACTATGGTCACTTGAATTTTGACAAAGAATCTAAAACCATCCAGTGGAAATAACACAGCATTTTCAACAAATGATGCTGGTTCAACTAATGGTCAGCATGTTGAAGAATGGAAATTGAACCATTCTTATCTCCTTATTCAAGGATCAAGTCCAAGTGGATGAAGGAACTCCACATAAAACCAGATACACTGAAATTAATTGAGAAAGTAGAGAATAGCCTTGAAGACATAGGCACAGGGGAAATTTCCTGAACAGAACACCAAAGGTTTAAGCACTAAGATCAACAATCTACAAGTGGGACCTTATAAAATTGCAAAGCTTTCTGTAAGGCAAAGGACACTGTCAGTAGGACAAAATGGCAACCAACAGATTGAGAAAAGATCTTTACCAATCCTACATCTGATAGAGGCTAAACCCAATATATACAAAGAAATCAAGAACTTAGATTCCAGAGAATCAAATAACCCTGTTAAAAATGGGGAACAGAGCTAATAAAATAATTTTTAACAGTGGAATATCGTTTGGCCGAGAAACACCAAAAGAAATGTTCAAAACATCCTTAGTCATCAGGAAAATGCAAATCAAAATGACCCTAAGATTCCACCTCACAAAGTTGGAGTAACTAGAATCAAAAATTCAAGTGACAGCAGAGGCTGGCAAGGATGAGGAGAAAGGGACATTCTTGCATTGCTAGTGATACAACCACTCTGGAAATCAGTCTGGCAGTTTCTGAGAAATTTGGACATAGTATTCCTGAGGACCCAGTTATACTACTCCTGTGCATATACCTAAAAGATTCTCCAAAATATAATAAGGATATATGCTCCACTATGTTCATAGTAGCCTTATTTATAATAGCAATAAGTTGGAAAGAACTCACATGTCCTTAAACAGATTAATGGATACAGGCAATGTGGTGCATTTATACAATGGAGCACTATTCAGCTGTTAAAAACAATGAATTCATGAAATTCTTAGACAAATGGATGAAACTAGAAAATATCATCCTGAGTGAGGTAACCCAATCACAAAGGACCACAAGTGGTATGCATTCGCTGATTAGTAGATATAAAAACCTCAGAACTCCCAACATACAATTCACAGACCACATGAAGCTAAAGAAGAAGGAAGACCAAAGTGTGGGTGCTTCGACCCTTCTTGAAACGGGGAACCAGAACACATGGGAGAAAATAAGGAGACAAAGTGTGGAATAGAGACCGAAGGAAAGGCCATTCTGAGACTTCCCTACCTGGGGATCCAGCCCATATACAGTCACGAGAAACAGACACTATTGTGGATGCCAAGAAGTGCATGAAGAGAGGAGCCTGATATAGTATCTCCTGAGAGGCTCTGCCATAGAATGACAAATGCAGAGGCAGATGGTGGCAGCCAACCATTGGACTGTGCATGGGGTCCCAAGTGGGGGAGTTAGAAAAAGGACTGAAGTAGCTAAAGGAGTTTGCAATCCCATCATAAGAACAACAATATCAACAAACCAGAAAACACAGAGCTCCCAGGGACTAAACAACCAATCAAGGTTTACACATGGAGGACCCATGGCTCCAGCTATATATGTAGCAGTGGATGACCTTGTTGGGGATCAATGGGAGGAAAGGCGCTTGGTCCTTTGAAGGTTAGATGCCCCAGTGTAGGCGAATTCGAAGGCAGGTAGGCAGGAGTGGGTGGTTGGGTAGGGTAACACCCTCATAAAATCAAGGGGAGGAGGGAAGGGATAGGGAATATCTAGTGGGGAACCATGAAAGGGGATAACTTTTGAAATGTAAATAAAGAAAATATCCAGTAAAAAAGGAACTTGGAAAAGGAAAAATAATAATTCAATTTATCAAGAAGCAGATCCTATTTCCTGAGTTGTATAGAACTAATGACACTGATGAATATAAAACAGAAACTGAATGGGTAGTACCATTTTTTTTAAATATTAGACTAGCTGGGGTCAGCTTCAACAAGGTCAGGTCCTGACATGGGACTTAGCAGTGGAGAGAGGCCAAATTCTGATGACCTCTCTCCCTTAAATTTCTCTTACTCTTTTGGGGGCCGTAAAAATTATCTCTCTTTTGCTCTCCTGAAGCCTAAACCTGCTGGCTTCTGGTAAATTACCTCTTGTGGATAGTTGATGTAGATAAAGTTAAAAAGAAACTTAGTTACTCGGACCCTTTATTCTTTGAATCAAACCAACATAAAGACTTCCTGCTTACCAGTTTGTTAACTCTTCCTGACACAGAGAAAAGGAAAAGGAAAGAAAAAATATTCTGGCACAAAATCAAAGGAACACTCGATGAAGCAGAAAAGGACTATATCAAAACTTTATTGAACTTTCAGCTTTTATAACATTTTAGTCAAAATGTACTCTATGTAGAAATAATACTTTATAGTTAAAATGTTACACAAAAGGTGAGTTACAGAAGAAATGTAATGGAAAGTTCTAAGCAGTGTATTGTTCTATAAGCTCATTATGAGTTCAAAACAATCACTTCAAATGATCTTGTTTTATCATAGTGTAACCCTGTGGCTTGATCCTCGGACCTGACCTAGAATGTATGGTTTTTCCGGATCACAAATCTGTCCCAAACCTATTTCTCATCTTGGTGCAATTTATGAAGAAATTGAGCAAAACAGTTCCTGGACATGACAAGATACTGGATTTCATGAATTGGCGGCAGCCATGGCTCTCTGTATAAGACATCTAAGAGATTAAGCCCATCAGTACTGAAGCATGAAGGGGAGAGCTCATGACCTTGTACCACTAGCTGGTGAGTTTTTGGTAGTTGATGGCTTCTAAGGGAGGGAGAGTAAATATCTCTAAGAGCGTAGTGTCTGATAAATTTACCATGCTTGCTCCAGTAGGTGTTCCTACATCTATAAATATATGAGCAACCCATACTGGACTCAGTGTATAAGGCATTTTGGACTCAGTGTTTAGATATATTTATATGTGGACATGAAGGGAGGGGGTGGGGAATGATAAGTAGATTTAGGAGTTCAAAGCAGAGAGGTAGATGCAAATATCAAATACATTGTACCATATATGAAATTGTCCTTTATTAAAACATTACATTTTGAAAATTATTCACTTTAATCACAGCAAACAGAATCAATTTTCTTCACTTATAAACCCTACTGAGATTTCCATTATTTCACAAAACAAAGCATGTCAGAATGATGAAGTTTGTTGTTAGGTAATTAAACCCCAAGGTCTTTATTCTCACTGCAGAGCTGAAGAAATGTCTCATCACTTAAGATCAGGTACTGTTCTCACAGAGAAAATAAATTCCTTTCTAGGTACCCTTGCTTAGAGGTTCACAAATGCACACAGCTCCAGCCAACTTCTAGCATGCTTGTGTACTTCATTTACATGCATACAACCTCATGTTCCCATATACACTTCCACTTATAAATGAAATATTGAAATAGAAAATGTGCTGCTTTTACAGAAATGCAGAATTATGTTTTTAGCAGATATGTATAATTAAATACAATCTACATAAATTAAAAATGAAATAATCATTTTTAAAACACAGAATATTATGTTGGTATATATAAGCTGGAACCATTTTATTCATAGTTGTCCACGTACTGAAACGGATTGGAGAAATAACAAATAAGGGGCCATGTGAATATAATATCAGTTTAGAGCAATGTAAGAGCAGACCATGGAAAGGGGTTGAGAAACCATCTTAGAGTTGGGAAGACAGAAGTCAGATTGTTTCTCCTGGGTCCCTGAAATAGTATAGAATTTTGGACTCTTGATTTTTCTAACTACCTATTTATTTTTATTTTATGAGTACACATAATTGTCTGTATGTATGTACATGTAGTGTGAGCATTCCTGGTACCTAGAAAAGCTAAAAGATGTGGCCAGATTCTGTGAGGCTAGAATTTTAGATGGTTGTAAACTTAAAATATGGGAACTGAACCCAGAGCTTCTGGTAGAAATACCCATGATCTTAACCACTGAGCCATCTCTCTAGCCCTTTTTACTCCTTGACTGTTCCTCAGTGTATATTCACTCCTACATAACATTGAGATGATCAAGTTGTATTCTTTAAAGCAACTTTGACTGTGAGGATAAGTTACAACAGCAAAAATGTCCTTTAACAGGATAACCAGGGTCTCTTCTGTTCCCTGAAATGACTTCACCTCATTGTATTGTGTATTTGTCTAGCAACACAGAATATTTTACTGTTAAACAAACAAACAAATAAATAAATAAAATTAGGAGGCATAGTCTTTTTTGAGGAGGTGTGGCCTTGTTAGAGTAAGTATATCACTTGGAGGTAAGGCACTGAGGTCTTTAAATAATCAAGCTACACATAGGGTGAAACACATTGCTCCACTCCGAGACTGCCTTTGAATCAAGATGTAGAACTCTAGCTCCTCCAGCACCGTGTTTTCCTGCATGTGGCCGTGCTTCCTCTCATAGTGATAATGGACCAAAACTCTAAACTGTGTCAACACAATGTGGTGCTGAGGAAACTCACAAGGGTAGTACAGGAATTTATAAGAATAAAGATGACTGTGATGATATTTTATTTTAACTGAAAACAAACTAAAGTCATCATAGAGGAGGGAACTTCAGTTAAGATAATGGCTTCTATCAGATTGGGTTATAGGCAAGCCTAGAGGAAGTTTTAAAATTAGTTATGGATTGGGGAGAAACCAGCATATTATGGGCTATTGTTCCTGGATTGTAGAAGAAAGCAGATTGAGCAAGCATGAGAGGCAAGTGAGAAGGCAGCACTATACCAAGACCACAGCATTACCTCATCCTCCAAGGCCATGCCCTGTTTGAATTCCTGTCATTGTTCCCTTCAGTCATCCACACTAATTCAGAATTATAAGACTAATCATTTATTTCCTCTAAAACTTACTTTGGTACAGGTATTTCATCATATCAATAGTAACACTAGAGCAGCAATAAAAATAATAATAATTATTATTCTCTAATAAAAGAAAATACTGTGTGACCTATTTATGAATCATATAGAGATATTAGAAAACAAAGGTACCCTTCACATAGTAGAGAAAATTCATAACTATTGGTTCTTTTCAGGACAATGGTAGATGACTTGGAGTCCTTCAGTTGTGAGTCAGTTCAGTCCAAAACTTGTGACTATGCTCCAGTTGCTTCTGGCCTGGCATCTCTGGTCCAAGAAGCTATGGAGTCTCTAAAAGAGGCATAGCTTGTTGGGTAACTAGAATTGTTTGGAAAAATTTACATATTGTTGGATTTTGTACCTCGCATTGTCTGTGGAGTCCCTGAAAGGTATTTCTAGTTGTACTGATATCTGTTTGATATCTTGGAAAAAAATAAACCCAAATAAAAAACCAAATTTACAAAATATTATAAATCAGCTATAAAGAAATTATACAATTTATAAAATAAAAATGTAAATGATTATTTCTATTTAAAGACTGAAATCTGGACAAGTATAGAAGAATTTTTCACTTTGTTTGGGATTGTTTAATATAGTCAAGATCAGATTCACAAACTATTTTTTTCACAAGCTAAAGCAAGTTTGAAAACCACAGCTTATTGTGTAGCAACAGAAAAGGTAAAAGTGGGAGTTAAAGAAATATCTTCAAGTTTACAAACTCAATCAAAATTTGAATTTTGCAACAGGGAGAAGAGAAGCAAAAAATATTCCAAATGTAAAGTTTGTTATTGAGACTCAAACAATTCATTCACAATAATCATGGTGATATTTCTAATTTTGTGTGCTACTATTAATAAACAAAAAATAAAGTTACAAAGACAAATCATTCAGTCAACAAAAAATTCTTTACTACATACAATAATGAGGCCATCATCTATTTTTGTTGAGGTTAAGTCTAACTAGAAGCAACTGGAATGTCAGGTTTAAAAGTGAAAGAAAGGTCATGTTAAAATCATACTGTCTGTAGGAGAATTAATCATTATAAACAATAAAAAGCATACCACAAATAAGGATAATATTCCTACAAGAAATTGAAGAACACACATTTCTGCCATCACATTGTGGTCAGGTCTTTAGTCTCAGTACAAAGGCAGACCTGTAAATTTTGTGAGTTCAGTGTCCTCCTATTCTACATAGCAATTTCTATGGTAATGGTGGAGAGGTGGTGAACAACAAAGATTCACGTCTTAATAAATAAGAGAAAGAAAGAAATTCTCAGAATCACAGAGAACATTGAAGAAGCATAGAAACCAAGAAAATACTCCAAATTATGAAATTCAAGTTCAATAAAATTAAAATAATTTGAATTTTATGGTTTTGGGAAGAGATAGGGAGTTGTAGATCTATAGTTCATTGAATAATGAACACGCATAAAGGACTCAAGTGCACACTTTAGTGTTTTGCTCTATTGCTAATTATGTAAATAGCTAAACTGCAAATTTTTTTTTTTTTTTTGACTTTTTCAGGACAGCTTCCTGGTGTTGTTTGCTCTTAGATGCGAATAGATCACTGCTTGCTCCAATGATTAAACTGCACCACCAACTCAAATTTTAAGAGTACTTGTAAAATAATAATAATAAAACATGGTAAGAAACTTTTAATGCACTTATTTCAGGTAAAAGATTTTGTCATTATTGGTTTTATTTTCTTTAATAACAGAAATTATTACATGTCTTTTGCTCAAAGGAAAGATATCCTTCATTACACACAGCTTCATTCAACTCAGAATTTGCCTAGAGAAGACCTTCTTCTCCATGTCTAAGATCAAAGTTTATCTCTAATGTGGCTTGAGTGACAAAGACTTCTTAGATCAACTCCTCAGATAGAAGTGCCCTTCTCAATTCAGATGGCTGCTAATGCTCTAGATCTCAAGAAGGGCATGGATGAAGAAACAGATAGAATGGACAGTGAGCTTGTGGATTTGCCTGCTACCAACAAAGATTTTGTCTCCATTACTGCATGTACATCATGGTCGCCCAGTGTGAGCATGTAATATTTTAGTCTGGAGAGACTGAAAATGATCAAAATCAAGCAAGGGCCTCTGCTCTGGAGAAGATTTCTAATATAAGAGAGTGTAAAACCCATTCTATATGCAAGTTTCTGTAATCAGCATGTGATTAATGAATTCTAGAAAGTCCTTTGTGCCTTGAAATTATTTGGATTAACTTTCGAAATTAAATATTTTTGAAACATGAATTAAAATCATGAACATGAAAAGTGAGTCATCCTGAAATATAGAACAAAAACAAATAATGAAAAAGCTGACATATTGCAAATGAACTATTTGTTTCTAGTCTCCTGATGGTAGGTCAAGTCAAGCCTCCTACACAGTAATGAAACCACTTTCTTATAATGATTATGAGGAGAGAGGCCAGGCTCCAAACTACTATACTATATGATTCCACCAAACCCTGGAATCCGAGACAGTACAGTGGTTGTGGATCAAGCAAAATTTTCACATTAAATATTAGACTAATAGAAGAGAAATAATTTAGAATTTATTAATCCAACAATGGTAAAATTTCTTCCCACAGTGATATAGCTCAAAACCCAATCATCCTAGTGGGCGTAAGTAGGCTGATGTGTATATTAAATATATTTGTACTTGTACAACTGAAATTGTTTTTTTTTTCTACTTTGTCATTTTTTGGAAGATTATTTTCTATCCTACGAATATATAACATTGTAGAAAAACATTCATGGTTTTTGTGTGGCTTCTCTGTTAACAGAAGGACTTCAGTGATTCCAAAATCCAAATGAGCATTTTGTACATATCTATGTGGTAAAAGATGCTTTTGGTGACAATCATTGATTTCAATTATATTTTGTTGAAAAGAGAAATGAGCATCAAAAGTTGGCTTTTAATAATAAAATATCTCTAAAACATGTAGAACATGCATAACAGAACCTGCTGACCACTGTGGTTGAATTATGGAAAAGCTGAAAGAAGCTGAGAAGGACAACCCCATAGGAAGACCAGCAGGGGGTATATGGATCTCCAAGATCTTTCAGACAGTGTATCAGCCAAAAGGCAGAATACACCAGTTGATATGGGGCCCTCAACACATATACAGCAGAAGACTGCTTGGTCTGTGTTCAATCAGAGATGATGCAAATAACACTCAAGTGGCTGGAGGTCCCAGGGAGTTTAGAGTTCAGGTGTGGTGGGGTGTGGCAGGGGTAGGGATAGCCTTGTGGAGACTGGGTAGGGAGGAAATATGGGATGTGAAACAGTTGGAGGGTGAATGGAGGAGGGACTAAATCTGGAGTGTAAAAAATAATTCTAAAAAGAAGAGTTGGATTTTAAAAATAAGACTGTATCTAAAAGATGTAGAGCAAACATTTCATCCTCCATAACAGGCAGAATCCAGATTATCCTGAGATTTTCATTCAAGAATGATGAGAATTTCAATATTGTGGCTAGGTTGTAGGATTGGATACATAAAGATTATACAATGAATATCAATTAGAAATATTAAATTTACTATTTGGTTTTAAAATGAGGTTAAGAATAATGACCGAAATTTGTATTTAAACATATAAGGAAAAACTAAGCCATATGTGGTGTTTGTACAGAAGGGAGACATGTCTAGGTGATGATGTGGTCCAGTACACATTTCATCAGAAGGTAGTAACATCAAGGATTAATACTTCTGACAAAGTCCACTGAAGCTCCTGATCCAGAAGAAATGAAGTCAGTTCTTTCCTGAATGTCTCATCTTCCCTGAGTAGCTTTCACAGTGCTGGAAGGTGCTGTGCCACTGCTGGAGGTGAAAAACCATCATCAGTCTCACCCACTTGAAACTGAAATTTTAAGAATGGCTGACCTGGGAAGACATGCTGATTGGTACAATAGTGGAATGGATCCTAGAGGAACAACCAATCTCATTCTGATCAGGATTTACTTCTGCCAACAGTCTTTGTCTAGACTGTTCCTGGCCCAAGGAGAGCAACAGTGAATGTTCTTACAGTCTATGACAAACCCACTACTTATATCCACTGAAAATGTTCATTAACATTCACTATTTTCCTACAAATTAGTTTTCTTTATATTCAATGAAAACTATGTTATTAGAAGTGATTTCTTCAAGGAAAAAAAAGTTTAAAAGCTCTTTAGAAGAATTTTGACTTTTTGTGAAGGACTGTGGTTCATGAATCTTGGAGGAATCAGCCTTGCTCTAAAGGTTTTTGTTTAGAGAAGTCATACTGTGGTACCCTGGCCATTCAGCACAGTAATAGCTGGCAGAATCATCTATCTCTGTGTTTTTAATAGTGAGGAAAAATCTGCTCCAGACCAACTGCCTCTGAACCTTGCTGGGACTCCTGAAACCAAAGCAGTTGTGCCATACACTAAGGCTTTAGGGGACTGACCTAGTTGCTGTTGATACCAAGAGAATTGAGTTTGCTCATTGAGATTAATCTTGAAGGTGTTGGTGGTCTGTTCTCCAATTTGGGCAGACAGAGTAAATGGAGACTGAGTTAATGCACAGTACATCTTCTACTCTGCAATTACATAAGATACAAAAAAGCCAATCTAGAATCTATTTGCACACATGAAGGCATATATATATTGTACATTTCAAAGTCAATCTTTTGGATAAAATACCCTAGAGAAAATTTCCCTAAGAAACACATTTAACATGCTAAAACTCTCTGGAATCTCCAGTAGGTTGCTGAGAAGTAACCAGAGTACTTTTCTACTCTTATTCTCACCTGAGAGGTACAATAAAGCACTAAAGTGGAGATAGAGAAACCATTCTGTTGGCTAAACACTCACTGATCACTCCAGCTGATCTGTCTCTTGTCTTTGAAGATGTATTAATAGCAACTCAGAGGTGGGAACTTTCTAAGTGATGTTTATGCAAAGCAGATTCAGTTAAACATAAAATACTGGTCTTTATTCAAGGATATTCTATTTACAATCTTCAACACAGCTGCATAGTTTGAGGTTATGAGACACACTTGAAGTACTTGCTAGAACAAATGACATCACAAAATATTGTAGGGCAAGTAACTAATCAAAAAAGTTAACAGATGTCTACCCATCTGCCATACCCATGATAGTTATTAATAGTTAAGAGGATCAACTAAATCTACTCATGTTTGTGTTAGGAAACACAGAATTTTGATATGAAAATACAGTAAAGAAATGTTTGCAGTATAGACATATTATAAGAAAGAAACTTTTACTTCTGTTTATACTTTGAATTTTATTTATATTTTAGTATGTCTATTGTAAAACCTTTTAGACAATATATTCTCGTTATGTTTCCATGCTCCAATGCCTCTCATATCCTACGTATCTCCCATATGTCCCAGCTCAGGCCCTTCTTTTTATTCCTTATTTTGGAAAACAAAACAGTCAATAACAACACAGAAACAAAAGAACAAAAATAAAAACCTAAAAGCAACAATAACAAAATTACCTCAAGAAAAACAATAAAAAACTTGAATTTCAAAAGCAAAACCAAAATACCATAAGAAACATTCCCACAAAAAAACACATAAAAACATAAAATCTAACACAATAATATGCAAACAATAGTCCTGTAATATAACAAATTACTAAACAAAGCAATATGAGGCAAAAAGCATGCAACATGCACTGAGTTCATTTTTGCTAGCCTCTCTGAAGACAGCTATAACAGGCTCCTGTCAGTAAGCACTTCTTAGCATCAGCAGTAGTGTCTGGGTTTGGAGTCTGTATATGGGATGAATCCCCAGCTGGGGCAGCCTCTGGATCACCTTCCCATCAGTCTGTGCTCCAAACTTGGTTCTTGTATTTTTTTAGACAGGGACCATTCTGGGTTAAAAATAAGGAGATGAATGGGTGGTCCCCTCTCAAACTGGGGATCTTGCCTAATCTTTGAATATGGTCTCTAAAGGTTCTCCCACACTTTGTTGGCCATTTCAGCTAATCTCATCCCCATTGGATCTTGGGAGCCTCTTGCTTTCCTGGCATCTGGGACTTGCTGGTGGCTATCCCCAGTTCTCCATCTGCCATTTCCACTCACCTCTGATAAAATTCTCTATATATCACACCAGCCTCCTCTCCTAGCTGATTTTGGCCCCCTTTCCCCTCACCCTCCTTTCTTCCTCCCAAGTGTCACCCACACTCTATCTCCCATGAGTATTTTGTTCCACCTTCTAAGAAGGACTGAAGCATTCACACTTTGGCCTTCCTACTTCTTGAACTTCATTTAATGTGTGAATTCTATCTTGGGTATTCCAAACCTTTGGGCTAATATCTATCTATCAGTGAGTGCATACCATGTGTGTTCTTTTGTGACTGGGTTACCTCACTCAAGATGATATTTTCTAGTTCCATCTATTTGCCTAAGAATTTCATGAAGTCATTGTTTTTTATAGCTGGGTAGTACTCCATTGTATAATTCTACTACATTTTCTGTAAGTATTCCTCTGTTGAAGGACATTTGGGTACTTTCCAGCTTCTGGCTATTATAAGTAAGAGTGCTATGAACAGAATGGTGTATATGTCCTTATTATATGTTGGAGCATCTTCTGGGTATATGTCCAAGAGTAGTATAGCTGAGTCCTCACTTAGTACTATGTCCAGTTTCTAAGGAACCACCAGATTGGTTTCCAGAGTGTTTCTACCAGCTTGCAACCCCACCAACAATGGAGGAGTGTTCCTCTTTCTCCACATCCTCACCAGCATCTGCTGTCACCTGAGTTTTTGATTTTAGCAATACTGACTAGTATGAGGATTGTTTTGATTTTCATTGATGTCTAAGCATGTTGAACATTTCCTTAGGTGGTTTTTGGCCACTCGATATTCCTTAGTTGAGAATTCTTTATTTAGCTCTGTACCTGACTATTTTAATAGGGTTATTTGGTTCTCTATGTTCTTTGAGAAAATCAACAAGATAGATAAATCTTAGCCAGAGTAACAAGAAAGCTCAGAGACAGTACCCAAATTTGTCTTTTTTTTCCAGGCATGTTCATAATTTGTAAATTAGAGTTGATTTGAACTCTTGGAAATAACCTGGTCTCCAAATCACAAATGCTGTGTTTAGAGACATAACTAACACATTCAATCAAATTTTAAATTCTTAATCACTTTTATAGAACTATTGTTTTACTAGTAAGCCCTACCCTATTATGTATAATACTTGATGAAGGCCCTCTTATTAAAGGCTTGAAGATTCTTTTTTGCAGTGTCTTTTTTACTTGTTAAATAATCAAGACATATGTTACATTTATTTTCATACTTAGTAAAAATTATCACCATAGTTATTTTCCTTTTCAAAACCTCTGTCCTGGTACCTATAAATACTTCACTGATATTTTTCAAATAAAATACTAAACTTACACCTTCTGTTCTCATAAATTCTATGGACGTATAAGTGAATCAAAATGCTAGGATATCATCCATGATTCCTTTTTGACCTTCATTTTGTTACTCTTCTGAAATAAGTCCAGAGATTTGTAGAAACTCAGTTAACAAACATAGTTTTGTTGTTTTAATCTCTTTGGGTTTTGTCGGTAGAGTATAAGATGTAAACATCTCATCCAGAAATTTGCAAATTTTCCAATTCAATTCAACAATTTATATAAATCCATAAACATGAAAAACTTTATCTTCAAGGGCTGTTCACCTACTATAAAATATGCATAGGGAACTTTGCACTAGAGTCATGAATTTCTGAGTATAAGCTCTCTAGTCTTTGGGGACAGGAGTAAACTATTTGCTATGGGTTGAGACAATGCCTCATCTGAATTTAAAACAACTATAAGGGTATATAATAATCAGTCATTTTTTTCTGTCCATACAGGATAAAAGTTTCTTTGGTTGTAGTACACTGGAAGATGATTACCTGATTACACAAGTACAATGGCAGGCTATGTATTCTCCTGCTAAAATACAGTGAAGTAAATCCAGAGTCAAGCAGAACTTTCGGATTTTTTCATCCCTCAGATTTCTGTAACTTTATACCTGGCTGCATCTGAGAAACACTTTGAAGAAGATTGAAGAACGAACAGAAACAGCTAAAGCAGCCCAACCTCACACTTCTGCTTTCCTAGTGGTTTTTGCTATGGTGTGAATCACTGTGAGAGGCAAGCTGTTACTTTGTTGACAGTAATATATTCCAAAATCTTCTGGGTCCACACTGTTGATTCTGAGAGTGAAATCTGTCCCTGATCCACTGCCACTGAACCTGGAGGGGATCCCAGAGATGGTCTGTGAAGCATACCTGATGAGAAGTCTAGGAGACCCATGTGATTTTTGCTGATACCAGTGTAGGTTGCTACTAATACTCTGGCTGGTCTTGCAGGAGAGACTGACATTGTCTCCGGGAGTCACAGACATGGTGGCTGGAGACTGAGTCATTACAATGTCACCTCTGGATGCTAGAAAAATAGAAAAAAAATTTAGTAGGACACAGCGTTGCATATGAAAGACACTTCTAAACTCCTTAGAAAAATAAGACTTTCATTGTATCAGGTTCTTTAAGCAGGAAGTCAAATCCCATGTGGTGCTGGCTGCTGAATAAAGCAGAAAAATTTCATATTTAAATAATATTTCCACTCTATTGCCATGTCCAAGCAGTAATACCTGAAATCCAGAATAGCAGAAGTCCAAGGAACTGAGGTATGGAAGCATCTTCAAACTTTCCCTGAGTTTGTGTGAATCATGATATAGCTCTGAGAAAGAACTTTTTATAACACTCTAAGGGGCAGGAACACTGAAAGGAAGAAGTACTTATGCAAATCATCCTGACTTCATAAGATTTGTTATAAAACCTGGTCAGAAGAGTATGTTCCAATGCCTTCTTAGAATATTTATCCCTTTGCTGATTATCTGAAATAAGATTGAGAATTAAAAATGACTTGGCTTCTACTTACATGGTTACATAACTACCATAGTCTAAGGGATACATTTAGTAGTTTAAAATGAAGATCATCTCATAACCATGGTTTTATTCCAGGCTTATGTTGTTTTCCTTGATGTTTCTTTCTTTTCTTTTTTTCCTTAGATACTTTCTTATTTATATTTCAAGTGTTATCCCTTTCCCACTTCCCCCACTGGCATTCCCTCCCTCTACCTGCTTCTTTGAGGATGTGCCTACACCAACCCACCCACTCCTACCTATGGACACTTGATCTTTGACAAAGGAGTTAAAACCATCCAGAGGTATTGTTGCTCACCTCATGGGGCTACAAACCTTTTCAGCTCCTTTAGTCTTCTCTCTAACCCTTCCATTGGGAACCCCTTGATCAGATCAATGGTTAGCTGTGAGTATCTGCCTCTGAGTATGTCAGACTCTGGCAGACCTCTAAGGAGACAGCTCTATCTGGCTCCTGTCAGCATGCACTTCTTAACATCCACATCAGCATCTATTTTGGTGACTGCAGCTTCCCAGGGTCAAAACCACCAGCCTGGTTGCACATAGAGAGGGACCCATGACTTCAGTTGTATATGTCGGGGAGGATGGCCTTGTCAGGCATAGGTGAGAGAGGAGATCCTTGGTTCCATGAAGGCTGGACACTGAGTGTGGGGGAATTCGAGTGTGGTGAGGTGAAAGTGGGGGGTTGGTGGGGTCACATCCTCATAGAAGCAGGAGGAGGGGGATGGGATAGGGAGTTTCCTTGGCAGGGGTAGGGGGGTTGGTTAATGGGATAACACCTGAAATGTAAATAAAATGTCCAATTAAAAAAAATCCAGTGGAAAAAAGACAGCATTTAAACAAATGCTGCTGGTTCAACTGGTGGTCAGCATGCATAGGAATGAAAATAGATCCATCCTTATCTCCTTGAGAAAAGCTCAAGTCCAAGTGGATCAGGAACTCCACATGAAACAAGATACAATGAAACTAATAAAGAGAAAGTCAAGAAGAGCATGTACACATGTGTATAGGGGAAAAGTTCCTGAACAGAACATCAATGACTTATGCACTAAGATCAAGAATTGACAAATGGGACCTCATAAAATTGCATAGCTTCTGTAAAGCAAAAAACACTGTCAATAAGACAAAACATCACTCACTAGCTTGGTAAAAGATCTTTACCAATCCTACATCTGAGAGAGGGTTAATATCCAATATATACAAATACTCCAGAAGTTTGACTCCAGAAAATCAAATAACTCTATTAAATAATACAATACAAAGCTAAATAAGGAATTCTCAACTGAGGAATATCAAATGTCTGAGAAGCACCTAAAGAAATGTTCAACATCCTTAGTCATCAGGGAAATGCAAATCAACACAACCCTGATACTCCACCTCATACCAGTCAGTTTTTACTAAAGTAAAAAATCTCAGGTGACAGTAGATGGTGACAAGGATGTGGAAAAAGGAACTCTCCCTCCCTTGTTGGTAAGATTGTAAGATGGTACAACTCTGAAAATCAGTCTGGTGGTTTCTCAGAAAATTGGGCATAGTATTACCTGAGGACTTAGCTATACCACTCATGGGCATATATCCAAAAGATGCTCAGCATATAACAAGGAACATGCTCCATTATGTTCATAGCAGCCTTATTTATAATAGTCAGAAGCTGTAAAGGATCCAGATGTCCTTAAACAGAGGAATGGATACAGAAAATGTGGTACATTTAAACAATGGAGTACTACCCAGCTATAAAAAACAATGACTTCATGAAATTCTTAGACAAATGAATGAAACTAGAAAATATCATCCTGAATTCCTGAGTGAGGTATATCCAACAAAAAAGAACTCACATGGTATGTACTGATTGATAAGTGGCTATTAGTTCCAATAGTCCAAGATACAATTCACAGACCACATGAAGCTCCGAAGAAGGAAGACAAAAGTTGGATGATTTTGTCCTTCTTAGAAAAGGGAACAAAACACTTATGGCAGGAAATACTGAGACAAAGTGTGGAGCAGAGACTGAACAAAAGGCCATCCCAAGACTGACCCACCTGGGGATCTATACTTTGATATATTTTGCAGAATAGGTTGAAGCATCTAAAAGCATCTGAACATTCAAAGAAGCATAACAATTTGTAAAACTAAAGTGGTGTTACACTATAGAAATTTCATTAACATCAAGTAAGGAATTCTACATGTTTTATGAAGATAGGAGAAATAAAATCCTTTTAAATGTTTATGAACTTCCAGAGTACAGAATTTCAGAGGTTGAGATATCAAAATATTTTTAGCACTTTCCAAATAAAAGCCAAAGTGTACATCTTGCATGTCTTTCCAAGAATAGTGAGAAGAGCATCTAGAAGTATTTCTAGACTGTTCAAACAAATTCTTTCTGTAGCACATGTTTTTCATGCTACTTAAAAGATCACAATTGTGAAACAGTCAAGATCAGGAGAGAAATTTCTGTAAGTTCCACTTAAAGAAATCACTGTTCTTGTTGCTTAGGCCATATATAACCAAGGTAGAGCATATGTCTTATATAAAAACTATGTCTGAGTATTTGAAAAGCTTCATTAACTGTAACATAAACTACCAAGACTCTTGAGAAATGAAGATAGTAGTATAGAAGAGCCCCAGTTCACTGCATGTGGGAATTCAATAACTATGAAGTCACTGTGCAGTTTTCTAAAACAGCTACAGATATCACTACTACATTACCCAGTTACACCATTCATGTGGATATACCTAAAGGATTCTGTAGCCTACAACAGACATAAAAGCAAATCCATGAATTTTGCAACTCAAGTCACAATATCTAGGAAATGGAATAATTAGATGTATAGCACAAGATAAATGGACAATAGAAATGTAGTACATTGGTTCAATGGAATTTTCTCTAGGTATGAAGACTCATAAAATTATGAAAACTTTGGAAAATGTATGATCCTGGAAAAATTGTAATGACTAAATCATTCTATCCCTTCATATATATTTGCACATTCTTCCTACAAGTGTGCATTGTAACTTTGCTGTTTGACAGGGACTATATATTGATGTAAGAAGCTGAAATGGGACTTCCACATTTGGTGGTATTTGAAGGGATTATATAGATCACATAAGACAGGGAAGTAAATAGCCAGATACTTTAGGAAGAAAGGTTTGTGCAGGATCAGGATGAGAAGTTGAGAAAGGAGATGGTTAAATATTTAAGATTATTCCACTAATCCCAAAAGGAAAAACAATCAAACTAGTAAATCATATTTGATGAACAAATTTAGGAAGAGTCATTGGAGATAATGGAGTATCTGGAGACTGGATTCATGCAGGCATTTAGTACAAGGAGCAGATGAGTGATAGTACCATACATTAATTATTAGTAAAAGAAGACTGTAAAGTGAAACAGCATGCATGTAATATTAATTTATATGATTTATCAGCAATCAAAACACAAACACACATAAACAAATTAAACAATCATGTTCAACATTTCTCCATTCCTCTTCCTTCCTTCCTTCCTTCCTTCCTTCCTTCCTTCCTTCCTTCCTTCCTTCCTTCCTTCCTTCCTCTTTCTTCTTCTTCTTCTTCTTCTCTTCTTCTTTCTTTCTTTCTTCTTCTTTCTTTTCTTTCTTTCATTTCTTTCTTTACTCTCTTTTGTCTTTCTGACTGTTGTCTTTCTTTTCTCTTTATTTTGTTATTTTTTTGTACTTCTTCTTCCTTCCTTTCTTTAATTTTTTGTTTTACTGAAAATTTTTTTTTCTCACATAATATATTCTAATTATGGTTCCCTTCCTTTTATTCCTCCCAGGTCCTCCTCATGACACCTTCCCTCTAGATCTACTCTCTTTCTCTTTTCTGTATATAAATACAAATTATATACAGGCTTCTTTGCAATATTTATAATAGTATACAATAATAAAGTAAAATGAATATAACAAGATAAAACAAAGACTAACATATCAGTATTGGCCAAATCAAAAAAAGAAAAAGAGCCAAAGAGAAAGCACAAGAAACAGACACACTTTCTCACATCTTCAGGAATGCTAAACAAATACTGAGTGGGAAGCTTGTAATATACATATGACTTGTAAATTAAAAACAGAAAAGAATAATATGTATGAATAATATTAGATTTACTTATAAAAACTGGATAAAATTGTTTCAAGTGAAGAGTGGCATGATATTATTAGTCAAAGATACTCCAAACATAATTTGAGTTAATTTTCTGTTGTCCCTATGATGCTATGCATCCAACCTACCCTGAGGATAAGTTTGTCTCCCATGAAACTAAATTTTCATTGGAAGTGGTTATTAATTGGAGACAGACTCTGGTTAGGAATGGAGGATGTGTACATGTCTTTTAGCTCTTGGACCCCAATGGGGCAGACCCCATTCAGTTCTAGGTTCATGGTGCTTCAGTCCTTTGAGTTCATTTATGTTAATCAAAGTTAATATTAGAATTCTTTTCATGGGGTCCTCTATCATCTCGAGTCCTAGAAACTTTTCACTTAGTCTTCCATAGGGTACTCTAGCACTTCTAGAGTAAAGATTTAAAGGAGAAATCCATTTAGAGCTGAGTGTCCATGGTCTCTCATCTCTGTGGAATGTCTGGCTGTGGGTCTCTCTATGTGATCTCATCTGATGCAGAAAAGATCTTCTCTGTGATTGCTGAGCAAAGTATTTATCTATGAATATAACAAAATGACAGGAGAAATTTTATTGGTAGTTTTTTATTTCTTTGCTTGAGTGCTTGCTTTCTTGCATTCTTGCTTGCTTGTTTGTCTGCTTGCTTGATTGATTGATTTAGAGCATCAGTAATATTTTACTTTAGGTTTTCAGGCAGGCTGTCTAGAATCTTTTTTTTTTTTGGCACTAAAACAGATTGGGTACAGGTACCATCACATAGAGTAGGCTCCAGAAAAATCATGTTTAAGTTGGTTACTACCACGTATTTTGTGTCATCATTGTACTAGCATATCTCACAGACAGAAAGCATTCGGGATCAAAGAGTATGAGTCTGGAGAGTACTTTTATGTACCAAAGACACTAGCATATAGAGGTAAGTGCACCAGCTCAACACATCCATATTCATAGAATTCTGTAGGTGTTTTCTTCAGAAATGGGGCTTTGCTATACATGTTTTTGGATAACAATCTACCATCTTGGCAACAATGCAGCTGTTTGGTACTTCCATTGCACACCTTTGTACAACAAATCAATTAGATATAACCCAATCCAGTACAGGAAGTTTCATTTGATGACCACAAATGATCAGCTGGGGATCTGTGCCCCTCATATTTTGATATTTTCATTTATATTGCATTCATACATGTTTATTTTTGAAGTTTGCATTTTATTAGTTTTCCATACGACCTCATTGACTCTTAGTTTTGCCTGTCTCTTCATCTCTCCCTGTATACTCTCCTTATCCTCATACTCCTATCCCCTCCACTTGAACCTCCTGATATAGTTCCCATCACTGAGCCAATCTATAAATCTATTCTGTTTCTTTTATTTTATAATGTTGAGAAATATCTTCAGTATTCCTAATCATTCCAAAACTTTTTTCATCAAGTGGTGTTAGATTTTGTAGAGAGCATTTTCTATAGCTCATGAGATGATCACATGTTTTTTTGTTTTTTAGTTTACTTACATGATTAATTACATTGATTGATTTTCATATGTTGAACCACACTTGCCTCTCTGTATGAAGCTTGCACAATCTTGTGGATCGTGTTTTACATGAACACTTCAATTCAGTTTGCAAAAAACTGTATTGGAGAATTTTCCCATCTCTCTTCATAAGTGCAATTATTCTATAATTTTTTGTTTGGTCTTTATGTGGCTTAGGAATCATGGTAACTGTGGCATCCAGCAGAAAGAATGGAAACAGGCAACTTCAGGAGGTGGGAAGCTGGGGGAACACTCTAGAATGCACCAGAGACCTGAGGGGTGAGAGACTCTCAGGATTCAAAGGGAAGAACCTTAGATGAAATACCCAATAACAGGGAAGGGGAACTTATAGAGCGCCACCTCCAGCAGAAAGATAAGGCATAAAGTGAGGGAAGGGGTTGCCAACTCACAGTCAAATCTCTGATCCATATTTGTTCCTGTCTGAAAAAACTGCAGGGATGGAAATGGAGAGGATCCTGGGGAAAAGAAGGTCCACTGACAGGTCAAAGTGGGATCCAGCTGAAGGGAGGTCCCAAGGCCTGACACTATTACTGATGCTATGAGCACTCACAAAAGGGACCTATCATTACTGCCCTCCTAAAGACCAACAAGCAGCTAAAAGAGTCAGATCCAGATATTTGCACCCAATAGATAGAAGCTGCTGGCCTCTGTGGTTGAATTGGGAAAGATTGGAGGAGCCGAGGAGGAGAACAACCCTGTAGTAGGACCTGCAGTCTCAATTAAACTGGACCCCAAATATCTCTCAAACACTGGACTACCAAACATGCAGCATACACCAGCTGATAGGAGGACCCAACTCATATACAGCAGAGGACTGCCAGGTCTGGGTTTAGTCAGAGAAGAAGCACCTAACTTTCAAAAGACTGAAGGTCTGGTGGAGTTGGGGGTGGGCACATCCTGTGGGAGAGTGGGGCAGGGAGGAAGGCATGGAATATAGGAATGGTCAGAGGGTGGACTGGGAATGCAATGGGGTCTGGAGTGTAAATAAATAATAATAAATAAATAAAATAAATAAATAAATAAAAATGTTGAGGAATGATCCTTCTCTTTTTAATTAGTGGAATAATTTAAGGAGTATTGAAGTTAACTTCTCCTTGAAAGTTCTTCACTTCATCTGGCTTAGAATTATTTTCTGGGTTTGGGAATAGCTTGAAAGAATTTTAATTATTTCTTCTCTTTCTATTAGTTAAATTGTTTCTCTGGTTTTAGTTGGTTTAATTTTCGTAAGTGGGATGTATTGATGAAATTAATCATTTCCCTAAGTAGTCTAATTCATGGAGTACAGATTTTTAAAGAATGGTCTTGTAAATCTCTAAGTTTCCTTGGTGTTTGTTTTTTTGTTCCCATTTCTTATATCTAATTTTCTTAATTTGGATATTCTCTCTCTAGCTTTTAGTGATTTGGATAACTGTTTGTCAGTTTTAGTGATTTTACTGAAAGAACAACTCTTTGTTCCATTAATTCTTGTATTTTTTGTTTGCTTGTTTTATTTTTTCATTTCAGCAGCCTTAATTTGATTATTTCTTGGCATCTCCTCCTTTGGGGCACCGTTTGTTATTTTGTTCTAGAGTGTTCAGGTGTGCTGTTACTTTACTTGTATATAATCTCTCCAATATTTTTTTTATGTTGACATTGCTATGAACTTGCTTCTTACAATATCTTTCATTTTGTCCGGTAGGTTTGAATATGTTGTGTATTCATTTTCAATCATTCTAGAGAGTCTTTAATTGCTTCCTTGACCCATTTTTCACTCAATAGTTAATTGTTAAGCTTGTTTGATTTGTAAAATTTTTGTTATTTCTTGTTTTGTTGTATCCATTTCTAATTAGTGCTATTCAGAGATGCAGGGAACTATTTCAAATATATTGTATATGTTGAGATTTTTTTGGTATGCAAATGTCATCAGATTTGAGAAAGTTCTATGACATTCCACAGGAAGGCATACTTATATATGTGTGTATTTGGGTGAAAAGATTTGCAAATATCTGTTAGGTTCATTTGCTTTTGAATATTTCTTAGCTCCAGTATGTCTCTGTTTAATTTTGGTCTGTATGATCTATCAACTGGTACAAATGTGATATTGAAATCTCATACTCAAAGGGAGTGCCGGTAATATATGACTTAAGCTAAAATAGTGTTTCTTTTATGAACTTGGATATCTTCTTGATTGGTATATAGGTGTTTAGAAATTCAATTTACACATTGAGGATTTTTTTTCAGATGATCATGAAGTGTTTTCCCAATTTCTTTTAATTACTTCTGCTTACAGTCTATTTTGACAGATATTAAATTAGCTATACCATATTCCTCATTGGTGCATTCCATAGAACAAATTTTTCAATATTTTTACTCTGAGGTGATGTCTATTTTTAATATTAAGTTGTATTTATTGGACGATAGAAGGATGGATCCTGTTTTCTAATCTAGTATATTACTCTGTGATTTTTATTGAGTAAATGAGAATATTGATATTGAGAGCTATCATGTTTCATAATTGCTCATATTTTATTTTTGTTGTTTTTGTGGTGGTGGTGGAGGTCATAGTATGTGTATGCATGTGTTTCATTCTTTTGGTTTTACTGATCCATGACTGTTTATTCCTTCTGTTTTCATCTTTAGTTATCCTCTTTAGGTTGAAACTCTCCTGTTAGTACCGTCTTTATGTCTGGATATATAGATAAATATAGTCTATATTTGATTTTGTGATAGATTATCCCATTGTTCTACATCTACTGTAATTGAAATTTTTTCTGGGTATAGTATTCTATGTTGACATCTATGGCATTGTGAAGTCTATAAAATATCTGTCCAGGCTTTTCTGGTTTTTAGAGTCTCCACAGGGATGTAAAGTACCACTTTAATAGGTCTTGCTTTATGTTAGTTAGTGTTTTCACTAGTATTTTTCAGTATTCTATGTTCTGTATATTTCAGGCTTTGACTTTTATGTATCAAGAGGAACTTCTTTTCTTGTCCAATCTATTCTTGTACAATTGTATGATAGACACCTCCTTCCTTAGGTTTGGAAAGGTTTTCATATTTCCTTAGAATTTTCTTGAAGATATATACTTTACTTGAGTTTCTTCTCATTCCTCTATTCCTATTAATTCCAATTTTTTTTCTTTTTCGTTGTTTTCCACATTTTGTGATGCTTTGTACATGATATTTGTATGTAAAAAGTCTTTGACTGAGGTGTCAATTTCTTGTATCATGCTTTAATACCTTAGACTTTTCTCTTCCATCTCTTGTAGTTTGTAGGTCAATCTTGTCTCTGAGGTTCAGGTTTCCAAATTTTTCATTTCTAAATGCCCTCACTTTGCATTTTACTCGTTGATTCTATTTCTATTTCTGGTCTGCAACTGTTTTGTCCATTTTTTCCACTGTTTATATTTGTTTATGGATTTATTTTAGGAACTCTGTTATATTTATAACGGCTATTTTGGATTTTTGACTTTGATTCAGCCATTTTACAATACAAAGGGCCTCTTGTGGTAGGGTTGCTGTTATCTAGGACATGTTGTCATGGTTGTTAATGATCATGTTTTTAAAATAGTGCCTAGGTATGTGGGATTTGAAAACTTGTAACTCTAGGTATTGATATCTGGTCTTGTGTTTATTGGGTATATGCTTATTCCTTGGTTTTCCTTTCAGGCTCTAAATAACATGTGATAGCTGTGTATTTCCTTGAGTGAAATTCTATTGAGATCCTGATTGATGTGGCCACTGGGCCTTCCATCAAAAATGTCTTCACCATCTTTGGTGCTGACACTTAGGAATCTGGATTAGCTAGGAATGAAAGGGGAACGGTGTTCATAGGCAGGAGGAATAAATGATATTTCAATGAAATCTATTTAGAGGCCTGGGAATAGGGACAGAAAGTGAGGAAGGACCACAATAGCTACAGAGCCTGGAATAAAATTGGAGATTCTATATTTTGAAGAGAATGAAGAGTAAAGATTGCAGTTAGCCTAACTGCTCACCAGTCTATTTGCTTCGAGGCAGGCATTGCTGGAAGGTTCCTAAATACACCTAAGGTTATTGAGGGCTCTGATATCACGTTGAATGGGATAAGGTGATTATAGGAAAAGACCTGTATGAACCTCTAGAGATGCAGGCAGAGTAGGAAAGAAGGCCTCAACTGGTGGTCTGCAACAGAGATGGAGATAAGACTGTTGATTGGATTTTGAGGAGTGAAGACAGATGAGGCCTACAGTTAAGCTACTTGTTTCCTGGTCCTCCTTTTTTCTTGGTGTCCACATTCCTTAGTTCATTATAAACAGTCTCAATATGTCTCATAAGACCCTTCTTGAGTAAATGCTACTGTACCATAAATGGGTAAATTACAAGCTCTCTGAGCATTTCTGGGACAAAATGAATCAGACATTGAACAAAAGTCCATCTAGTGATCTATCTATATAAAAAGAACTTGAGATCCATCCCATGGGAAGACACCAAACCCTGTCACTATTACTGGTGACATGTTGTACTTGCAGACAGTAACCTAGCATGGTTACTGAGAGGCTCTACCAGCAACTGACTCAGACAGATGCAGATACTTACAACCAACAATTAGCCTGATGTCCTGGACCCCTATGGAAGAGAAAGAATCAAAGGAGCTGAAGGAGAGGGCAACCTATATAAAGACCAACAGTGTCAACTATCCCAGACATCTGCGAGCTCCCAGAGACTAAGCCACCAACTAAACAACTTACATGGGCTGGATTATGGCCACCTTCATGGATGTACCAGAGACAGCCTTGTCTGGCCTCAGTGGGAGAGAATGTGCCTAATTCTATAGAGACTTGACACCCCATGGAAGGAAAATGGGAAGAGTGGGGTAGCGATGCGATGGGTGGTAGGGGTGATGACAGCACTCTCTCAGAGACAAAGGGTAAAGGTGATAATGTGAAGAACTCTTGGACATGGGACCGGGAAGGTGGGCAACATTTGGAATTTAAATTAAAAAACTATTGAACATAACTAAATAAATAAATAAAATGAAAAATAAATTTATAGAAAATTTACGGGTTTATGCATGGAATTATAAAATCAGTTATTGAAATATCACATCTTATAACATAGCTTTGTAACTTTGGACAACTGTTACAATCAGTAATCAAGAGCATTTGCTTTCTCCTCCCGAAACTCTGAGTGTGGTGTGATTCTCAGCAACAGTAAGGGGGTTCATAATCAACTGAATTGTCAGCTTCAGGATCCGGAATTCAACACCGCATTCTGGCATTTGTGGATATCTTCATAAATATGGTATGTATTCACACAGACACACAAGTATGTACACTAATAAATAAAATAGATTTTTAAAATTTAGATTTTATGTGACTAATAGCAAATAAGTATTTTTATGTGTTCATCATTCATTGTCATCATGGAAATGCAATTTAAAATAACTATCATCAAGAATTATCACACATGTTGACGTAAATTTGGGAAACCAGATCTCTTATTTGCAACAGGTTGGAAAGCAACCTAATACAGTCAATATGGAAATATATGTGAACATTTCTCAAAATATTAAAAGAATAACTCCATTATGACTGAGTCACAACATTTTTGGCATGTGCTAAAAGATCTCTGTACCTATGACTTAGATATTTGCACACCTATGTTTGTTATTTGCTTATTCATGAAAGCTAAGACATGAAACTAGCATAGATATCTCTAAACACAGGTGAATAAAGAACAACAAAAAATAATAGCACATACACACCACAGGGATTTATTCCATCGTAAAGAAAAAATAAAATCATGGAATTCACAGGAAAATGGATAGCTGTGGAAATTATAATACAAAATGAGGTTACCCAAAAATCAGACAAAAATAAAAGCTTGCTCTCATATTCAGATGCTATCTTATAAAAAAAAATGTAGCATTCACAGAAAAACACACACACACACATACACACCCCCCACACAAACACACACTCACCCATATAATTCATATTCTTATAAAAGATATATGTTTTAAAATGTTTATAATAAGACCCTGGACGTTTCATTTTCAGGACTTTTTCAGATTTAATTATACTATTTTTATTAGTTCTTTGATAATTTCATTCACTTTTTTTCACTGCTATCAACCTCTCTACCAACACGTTTCAGATAAACACTCATCTCCTACATTCCCTAAATAAAAACACACACACACAAATAATCTACTCTTTTTTTTTTCATTTACTAACAACTTTAACTGTCTTATGTACTATATTGATGCAGATTCTCTTACTAGGAGACATTTGTAATTCAGTTAAAACTCTACACTGTCTCTGTACCTGGACAAATTTGATTTAAGATTATTCTTTAGTCCAGCCATATATTGTCCCTGGGGATGGCAGCATTCTTGCTTTTTCAACTCACTATGCAGACATCTGTGTTCATTTTCCTTATAGACTACTTGATCACATGAAGTGGTGTAAATAAAGTCTTTCAAGTGGTTTCACCAGGTCTTTTCCTACCCAGGTCAGGATATCTTTGGTTCTGAATAGTTTTACAAAGAGAGGGTGACTGTCAATCAAACCAGGAGAGCTACTGTCAAGTCTGTAATTCTGGTGATAAGGTAAAAGAGTTTAGATGCAAGAGAGTTTCCCATGTCCCTTACCCAAAATAGTTTTATAAACTGAAGACTTATAATAAGCCGTCAGTCTGAGAAAAACTCTAAGTCAGATGGAGATACCGCAAGAAGCCCCTGGGGCAACTCAACTCACATTTCTGCTTCATTATGTGGTTTATACTCCGATCTGTATATATGTGGGAGGCAGGCTGTTTACTTGCTGACAGAAGCAAGTTGAAGCATCTTTAAATTGGAGGTTTCTAATGGCAAAGGTGAAATTTGTCTTTTTCTGATCTACTGCCAAAAAACTTGGTAGTTGGGGGATAAGGGGGTGGGGCAAGAGATGGTCAGGGAAGCACAATTGATGTGGAAAATTGGAGCCTGTTTCTGTTTGTTTAATTTTGCTTTGTTTTGTTTTGTTTTTTGGTTCCCATATCACATTATGCCGATACCCTGGTAGCTCTGCATAGTCACTTTTTCAGTTGAGTTACAGCAGGGTTGGTCAAAACATTATCACCCATTGAGGCTAAAAGAATTCATGATAAATTAGTACAGAGAGAGTAAAATATATTATTTTTAAATTTTCAGATGTAAACAACAAAATGACCCATGAATCAGCATTTCCATACATTGAATGAAAAGTGGGTATTTATGTACCTCATCTGCTTTTTGCTTTGCCCAATAACCTTATCTGAAATCCAGATGAGTACTCCAATGATCAGTGATACAGATGGCATCTTCCTATTTTATTTTCCCTTGTGCGTGCTGAGCATGCAGCAGCACAGTGAAGGACATTCTAAGAGGCAGGGACACCAGATAAAGAAAATAGCTGTACAAACAACGCTGGTTTAATAATGTTCTAAGTTCCTGAGACTGTCAGAACATTTCTCATTGTCTATATTATGGCTCCCTCTCCTGGCCACTTGATGCAGGTTTGTAGTTTACAGACATTTGTGCATGTTTCCTTATATATAGGATTGAGCAGTAATTACAATATAGTTCAGGTTTTTGAATAGCTAGAGTCATAGGGAAAGAAGAACAACTCAGATTCTTTGTCTTCATTCATAGTTGTGTTGTTTCCATGAGCATATCTCACTCTACAGTGTGAATTGATTGTATTTTATCATCTGAATATTTTAAAAACCTTCACACTGCATAATATTATAGGGCTAATTGGAAGGTCCTAATAAGACATTTTTCTTCCAGAGGTTTTGAATATAAACTTCAAAACCGCAATGGGTCTTAACATTGACACGTAGAAGTCTGAATATCAAAATATTATGTTACGCAATTACAAATAAAAAAGAGGAATTACATCTATCATTTCCTACAGCCCAGTGTGAGTTCCGAGGGCAGGCACTCCATCTGCAGTGCAGAAGACCAATCAATTTGCTACAATATCTAAAAGAATAGTATTCTGAGAGATTTAAATTGAGAGAGTTCATTTCAAAGCTTTACCTTCTAAAGCCAGAGGCATTTCAATTGGGTCATATAACCAAAAGAAAATATGTTTAATATTGACTGCATATATGTCTGGTAAAAATCCTTATGAAAGACTTACAATATCAAGTAATAATACTATAGTTCAACACTTTGTAGTCATCACAAAGTACAAATTGCCCTTTGCTCCCAGACCAGAGGTCTTGGTTGACATATGAAATTTTATTTTGTTTGTGTTTGGATTGCCAAACTTGGGATTCTAGACTTGTTAAGCTTTAAAGTTTAGTTATACTCAGCAGTGATCATTCTTAAGATGTAAGTGTTAGCATTAGTATTAGACTTACAAGCCTTCAGTTTGCTTCTTATTTTTCATGGACAGATGTATCCCTAAGTGCAAAAAGAAAGTGAGTCATCACATCCACATCTTTATGTCCTGTCATAAATGATTCATACAAATTCTGAGTACCAAGGATCAGAGTTGTCCATCAAATTCATGTTCTGAAGTGGAGCTATATGTGTTGTCTAGACCTATATTGTGTTCTGGTACCTGAAAAAGCCTACAGTACTATACCATAACAACCTTTATGGTAGTCTATGAAGAAAAGTTTCAAGTTGGTGGATATTCAAAACAATAATCATCAGTTTCATGGTAATGACGATGTGCCTTTTAAGGTTCCTTCAGCCATCTATGTTGGAGGTACATAGCAAGTCCAGATAATCAGATTTAATGAAAGGAAATCACACAATTCATATATGTCAAAAGCACACATGGCTGCAAATGAATAGAGAAATTTCTTTAAGGCAGTCTCTGATGGAAAGGGTCTTGCCAATACAGGGACATGGAGAATGAAATGGTTCTGGGGAAGTCCTATGGTAGGTGATGAATAAGTGTGTATTTCAGAGAGATCGAAGAATAATCATGGGATTTATTTCCTGACATATTTCTGTTATTGACAAATATGCATGACATTTCATTATTAAGGAAAGCAAACTATGTAATTTCAAAAAAGACAAATCCCAGAGTAATTTTTAAAAAATAAAATGTATGTTAACTTTTATAATGGTAGCTTAGGAGTTAGTAAACTAATCTAGGGCTCATTCACAGAGACATATTTAGCAATTTCTAATTTTTATGCATATGAATGTTTTGTCTGCCTATACATACCTATGTGTACCACAGTAGGTCAGCAGTAGTCATTATTTCCTCTGGGACTGGAATTAAACATATTTGTGACCTTCCATGGAAGTGATGACTTCCTTACACATGTCTTAGGCAAGAACTGTGCTTTTCACTGCTGAGCATCTCTACTGGCCAGTCCCATTTGAGTATTTATTTTACATTATAAAATCATTGTTATATAGAATTCCTCCACCTGAACTTTCTAATCCTATTGTGCTTTAAAGAAGAAAAATACACAAATGCATCTTTAAAACCTGAAATGGGTATTCCTAAATAGAAAAGAAATTGTAGTTTGTCTGTCTGTGAAATGAATGTTGAGAGCAACAAATTAAGTTAGCTGAAAGGATGGAATAAAACTATTGGATCTGAGGGATTGATTCACAGCAATGACTTTAGTGATGGCGTCATTTTCATCCTGTTTCTGTAATAAATACATGTGAAGCTCTTATGTTAGATATATATCAATAAAGTGACTTTTTTTACTCTAGGAAAATATTTTAATGTAAAAAATACAGGCAAATATGGCAAAACAATAATACAATAATCAAAAACAAACAAATCTAAATCCACACAGCTGACTCATAACTGTAAATAGCAGTCAGATGACACTATTATACAGTTTTCCAAACACTGATCCAGTCTTTCATACCTACAGCACTCAAGGAAAGATTCCTAGGGAACCTGCGTGTGAATAGAACATTCATGATATGCTGAATAAGAACTATGAAAGGATAATCTATTTCTATAATTTTTTAAAGAATAATTTCAATGTTCTTTTAAAAGTATCTGTTACACAGATGCTTACTCAAGAGCAAACCACTTTACTACCTTATGAATTTCTTCAATGAATAGATACTTTGATTATTTTGGTAATACAGAAGACACAAAATCAATTGTATTTTAATTTCTTAATACCTTGTGGCATGACATAAGTAATATTCTGGACAATATTCCTTTTGATAATAAGACTAAAATATGTTCTGAAATTACAATATGAAATATTCTGCATATTTTTTAGTACTTTTTGAATAAGCCATCACTTATTCTGATATTGGCTCTTGGTGATCAGTTGGTGAAAGCAAAGAAATTTTTTTATTTTAGGGAACCATTGTCTCCCTGTAGAACCTGAAATTTTCTATTTATTTCCTATTCTGCTGTTGAAAAAAAGGGTGCACATGTGCACATACATCGCTGATGAGTGCCTCTTATATAAACTTTATAAACTGACTACTTTGTTGTAACACACTATTCAAAATATATCAGGTTCTGTTTTCTTCTAGTCCACAGAAAAATCCAAGTGCTGCAGCTGAAATCCTGTTTTTTTTATGTAATTTCAATTTTATTTGTTATGAAAATGATCTGCTGTTGGTTATGATCATCATTATTGAGAGAAAATCATGAATCCTGCTTTTCTCCTTTTCCATATTTTTCATCTCTTTCCATTACTTAATGTAACCCATTTATTTTAATTTACATTTTGCACATGGCTGGTTACCTGTGCTCAGGTACCAGGTGTCCTTCTCCTCACACCTTCTCTGTACTGATCCTTTTTGCATCTCTCTCCTAGAATTCTTTCTCCTCCTGGTTGTCCCACCTCCCACATGACCCTAAGCCATTGTTCATACACTTTGTAATTGACAGGTGATCCATACAATACACAAGATACTCTTTCTACAAAGAGTGGAGTCTGTGTTATCACGACATCACCATTGGTTTCTGAAATTATAACAGTTCAAAGTTATGAGAATCCCTCCCAAGAAATCTTTGTTAATTACTTTGTTTATTCATTTCAAGTCAGATCCTTGTATGTTTTGTGGTTATAAAAAATAGATCAAATGCTCTTTCAGAAAACCATTCAGTGATATATATAATGGTCATATATATCAACCCTTCCCATCTACACTATAATCTTCAACTTAGCACAGTTCTCATTTCATCTGGAATTTCTTATCATGTAACTGGACCTCAGTGTCCATCTTGGGAAATAGGACCTGCCTCACTACTCATGGACAGAACACATTGGCAGTCAGAACTCACCCTCCATCCCCATTCTCCTTCTGCATCTCATTCTCTACTTACTCAGAATCCAGAGCATTAACAGAAATAGGAACTGGACAAGACTCATCATTTTGAGATGAACTAAGGAGAGTGATCATTGAAAGCAAGACTTAGAGTTGAGCTTTTATCTCAGTACAGCCAGACAAGGACATTCCTAGGAAGAAATAAGATCTAGTTAGGAGTGTACACAGGGAACAGTTTTACAAACGTCTTGCATTTGAAAAAATAAAACAAACAGGCCTTCTAAATCAGGAGTGAATGTACTAAAATAAAATGTGTTGACCAGGACACTGAAAGTGGTTAAAACCAATGTTCTTTTTATTATAATTTCCAATTACATAACCTATCAGCATTATTTCTAGTAAAGAGAGGAGTGGGAAAAGAGAGAAAGAAGAGGAAGAGGAGAGAATAAGGAGGAGGAGGAGGAGAGGAGGAGGAGGAAAGGAGGAGGAGAAGGAGGAGAGAAGAGAGAGAAAGAGAGAGAGAGAGAGAGAGGAGAGAGAGAGAGAGAGAGAGAGAGAGAACCAAAATGTCTGGATTATATATAGAAGAAGAGCCTCTGTGGGCAGGACAGAGTAGCCCATGTGCTGGGAAGTTCAGGTTGAGGATAGAGTATTATACCAGTTAGGGACTAAGGGATGGTAGGAAAATCTGTTTTGGAATGTAAAATATGCACTTCTATCTCTTATCCTGGGGTCTGAAATCAAACACCTGGCCTTGAATATCTGGATATGCATTGTTATTCATGTCCCTAGAAGATGTGCCTGAAACTCTGGCAGCATTGACCACAGTAGTCTAGCAACTTCCCAACATTCTTCTTCTGTACCTGAGACTCAAAGCAGCAGGATCTCTAAGAGCTCATTTCTTTCTCAGTCTGTTTGTCCCCTGTATATAGGAAGTTTACTGATTTTGTTGATTATTTTCTATTCTGCCACATTCCTGAAAGTGATTATCAGCAGTAGAAATTTTCTAGTAGATTTTTTTTTGATCTTTTATATTTAAAATCATATTATATACCAATAATGATGCATTGGCTTCTCCCTTTCCTATTGTTTTCCAGTTGATCTTCATCAGTTGTCTCATTGCTACATCTAAGATTTCAAGTATACACACACACACACGCGCGCACACACACATATTATATATATATGAATGATATGAAGAGTGTCTCCTTGTCTTGTTGCCAATTTTATTGGAAAGGCTTTGAGTATACACCCATTTTGTGTACTGACATTATTATATTGAGGTACATTGCTTATATCCATAGTCTCTCCAAAATTTTATCATGAAATGGTGTTGGGTTTTGTTAAAGGTCTTACTTGCATCTAATAAGATAATCATATGGATTTTTCTCTTAATGTGGTAGATTTTATTTTTTTATTTACTGTTGATAAACTTTTACATTATTGATTGAATCTACTTGATCATAGTAGTTACACTTTTTTATATGGTTGGATTAATTTCCAAGTATATTATTGAGAATTTTTGCATCTATGTTCATAATGGAAATTACTCTGTAATATTCTTTCTTTGTTGGGTCTTTGTGTGATTTAGATGCCAAGAGATTTGTTACCTTGTAAAACAAAGTAGGTAATGTTCCCCATTTCTACACTTTAGAGTGATTTGAGCAATGTTATCATTAACTTTACTTTCAATATCTGGTAGAATTCTGTTGAGAATCCATCTGGCCTGGACTTTATATATTTGTTTTTCTGTCTGCTGGTCTGTCTGTCTGTTTGTCTATCTATGTACTATCTATCTATCTATCTATCTATCTATCTATCATCTATCTATCTATCTATCTACCTCTAACTATAATCTTTAGTAAATTGTGAGACTTGATTATTTTTAGGCATTACAAGATATTATGCATCTTTGGAAATTGTCTATCTGACCTTCAAACTTTAGTAGGGCATATATATCAAGAAATTTATCCATTTCATATAGGCCTTCCAGTTTTATAAATGTGTTATTATGATTCTCTGGATTCACTTGGTACCTGTTGTGATGTCCCCATTTTCATCTCTAACTATATTAATATAGATCTACTATGTCCTGTAAAATTAAGGGAATTTTCTATGCTCATACTTTCCCTGAAATAATGACACAGAGACCCAGTATATTTATTAAAATGTTTAAGGCCTAAGCTGGAAAGATTCTGATTTATTCTACCCCAACTAAGCTGTGTACGTATGTGGTGTTTATTGTTACATTTTTCATTCTTTTATTTGTATGTTTGTTTGCTACTGAAAGAGAAAGTAGGAGCAAAAAAGGACATAAATTTGAGTGTGTGAGGACGGAAGAGAGACCTGGAAAGAAGTTTTCAAGGTAAAACCATGATCAGAATATATTGTATGAAAATTAGTTTTCAATTAAAACCAAGAAGAATTATTAATATTATATCATGTAACAGCTTAATAATTGCTTAACTACAGTGTCAATAAACACTTTCAAAGCTATTGTTTCATCTAGGTAACTGACAATGATATTTTTAGACATTTGGTCTTACTGATCTTTCACCTGTATATTACGGTTCTGTTTCTGTGGTTTGGGGGTTTTGTGTGTGTGCATGTTTGATTTCTTGTATCATTGCTGTGTTGTCATTGTCATTGCTGTTGTTGTTTTCTTGTTTGTCTCTTTGTTTTACAATGAAAAAACAAAAATATTCAGAGTTTAGCAGTAGCAGAAGTAAAAAGGATCTTGGAGGAGTTAGACAAAGCGAAACAGAATCACAATAAACTTAAAAACCAATTTTAAAATAGCATGCCTCCTGTCAGGAATAGAAAGTCCAATCTTTAAGGCAGTCACTTGGAACCAATCAGTTTACTCGAGAGAAAACAAATGTTTGGTCTTATTTGTATCTTTCTTATGAAAAATCATAAGTAAATATATCCATCTTATCTTGGTCACTGATGAGGGGAAACTATATTGTTGCTTTGATTTTACATGTAAATTATAATCCCATATTAGAATAATCTCTTATGATTAGAGGACAGCCTTCTTATCCTTCAAAGAGAATTTACAAATTTAACCTTTAAGATATTAAATAACAGAGGTGATCCAAAAACTCAAAACATCAAAAATTCAAAGGTACTCTAGAAATCCAAAGCATGGTTCTCTGTCTATTCTTTGTTGTTTTGGAGAAGTCACATTGGAATTTTTTTTCTTTTTTTATTTTAATTTTTTTTTTGCTTTTAACTTATAAACCCGTAAATGCACCCCATCAAATCCTTCCCACTCTTGTTTTTGAGTACCCTCTGGAATTTTAATTGATCAAATACCACAATGGTCTTGTTTTAGGTTCTGCAAGTGCACTTGAGATTTTTGCATTTGTTTGGAGTGGCAGTTGCCTAGAGCCACGATTCCCTACACTCATTGGCATGATTAAGTATAGTAGCAAAAGCTGTGTGTTAAGATGATGTGAGCAGATATTATTCATTTGGATTCTTAACCATGTCAATTGTATTTAAATACTTCAATTGAGAATCTTCTGTCTCTCTATAGCCTGCATAATTGAATATTTATATCATATACGGGTTTATGTTCAGGTTCAAATATAAGAATCTAGCTTAGCTGATTAAATTTTCAACGTGTTGGGACTACTAAAAATTAAAAGAATGAATGGAGATATGACTATGGAGTTAACTAAGGAGTTAAGAACAATTCCTGCTCTGCCAGAAAACCCTAGTTTATTTCTTACTACTACAAGACTTTTAGTACAGTTACTTTGGGTTTAATTCCAAGGAATCTGGTGACCTCTTCTATGGTCATCTATAAATTTGTAGCACATACATGTACATACATGTATACACACACATATGATAACATGAACCTTCACATATTTACACAGGAGAGAATAAAATCAACGATAATTGTGGAGATTGAATAGAATGAATTTTGTATTATGAGATAGTTATGATCCCATGGAAATATGTGGAAGAATATAGTAGTTTAACATTGATATTTTGAGGGTTCACATTGACAAGGAGTAGACTTGTGACAAATATTATTTGTTACTTGGTTTCTTTGAGTCATTTTTTGAGGCAGCAGCAAATTCTTTTGCCCTGACTTTGTTTTACTTTTTTCCATTAACTTCACTCATATTGCTAGCAATCTGTCTGTACCTATGATTACTCAGGTTGTGTTCAAAGAACTTAAAAAACACATAGTGAATCAGGAAAGAATTTTATTCTGAATCAAATTGAAGTGCAGTAGAGATATAGGAATAGAACATCAGTCCCTACATGAAATTAACTCAGTAGATAGCTCTAAAAAGTTTGTGTTTTTTACCCACAAGGGAAAAGTGTAGTTACTGAGGGGTTAATTAAGGATTTTCTTTTTTTGGTTGATAGCCATTTTCATAGTACATGTTTTTTTCCCATGATATATTTGATTGTAATTGTATGTATGCATGGTAGATCATGCATAGGCATAAGAAAGTAAATCATCATTTCCATAAAATATTATTTTAAGGACACTGTTCATGCAAAAGAGACACATCACACCTACAAAAAATTCAACCCCAAATTTAGGCTGTCTATGAGTGATACAGGCATGCAGAAGGAGGAGAGACTGACACAATGGACAATCAATAACCAGGCAACTTGAGACTCATTCCACTACCAAGCACAAATTCCTAACACTATTCCTGTTACTCTGTTGCACTTGCCCACAGGAACATATTGTCCCCTGAGAAGCTCCACCCAGCAGCTGACTCTGACAGATACAGACACCCACATCCAAACTGTAGATAGGACTTGGGGACTCTTATGGAAGAATACCAGGAAGAATTGAGGGCCCCAAAGGAAATAGAAATCCAAAGGAAGACCAACAGATTCAACTAACCTGAACACTTGGGGTTCTCAGAGTCTGAACAAAAGAACATAGATGAGCTAGACTAGGCCTCACCACTTATATGTAGCAGATGTGCAGCTTAACCTTCAGATGAGTCTGGAACAACTGGAATGGTGGTGGAGTTGGGTAAGCACAGTCAAACTCCATGCTTTCTGCCTCCCTAAAAACTGTGCCCAACACAGTGTGGACATGGACCAACACACAATGAAATACTATTTAGCTATTAAAAACAAAGACATCATGAATTTTCCAGGTAATGGATGGATCATGAGAATATCATCCTGAGCAAGGTAACCTAGACCCAAAGTATCATGCATGGTATGTACTCATTCTTAAGTGGATATTAACCATAAAATAAGGATATCCATGCTATGCTCCACAGATGCAAAGAACTAAATAGGAAGAAAAGTCCAAGCAAGAATGCTTGAATCTCACTTAGGAAGGGGAATAAAATAGTCACAGGGGAGATGGAGGGAGCGAACTGGATTGTGAGGATGGACAGGAATGGAATGGTGTATTCAGATTCAGGTATGAGGAGGGACAGTAGAGATGGCCAGGTGGAAATCTGCAACTAGCAGTGGCTGGGAGGCAGGGAGAACATTTCAATGATGTGCCAGAGATCTGGGATAGGGTAGGAGTCCAAGAATCAATGGAGGTGATCTTAGCTGGGACTCTTGGAATTGGTGATATGAACCTGAAGAGGCCACCACCTGTAGCAAGGTAGGAACCATGGAGCGTTAGGGAAACCAACCCACTCACAAATTTTTCAACTCAAAATTTACCCTACCTAGAAGAAATGTAGGAACAAGAAGTGAATAGAAACTGCAGGAATAGCTTAGCCCTATCCATCCCAACTAAAGACCATAGGCAATCAAAACTCCCTTCCACTATTAAAAAAAATGTTTTTAAAAGAAGGTGTCTTTGTACCATATTGTAATATGGTGGTCATGGAAAGCAATTTCATGCTTATATTCTATTATATATTATGATGTGTCATGCTTATTTTTCATAAAATCAGTTGTTTCAAGTTTCAGAATTTTTTATGATATTTCTTATATGCTTCTAAATAGTTTAAAAAGTGTTTTAAAATTTAAATTAAATTCTCCTGATATTTAAAAATTACAATTATTTACTTTTTTAATTTTTTTTATTGGAAATTTTTTTTTTTTACATTTCAGATGTTCTCTCCTACCCCATTTCCCCCCTCTCTCCCAGGAACTCACTATCCCTTCCCCCCTCCCTCCTGCCTCCCCATTTGTGTACCCCCATCCACCCTCCCCCATACTTCACCTCCTCACCCTCGAATATCCAAACCCCCAGGATGTCCAGCCTTCATGGGACCAAGGACTCTTCTCCCACTTATATATAGCTCCCTTGCATATATAGCTGGAGCCATGGGTCCCTCCTAAGTGCTCCCAGGCTGGTGGTTTAGACCCTGGGGGCTCTGGTTCGTTGGTATTGTTGCTTTCCTCACGGTGTCACGAATCCTCTCAACTCCTTCAGCCTTCACTCTATCTTCTCCATTGGGAACCCCATGATCAGTTTAATGGTTGACTGTGAGCTTCTGCCTCTGAGTATTCAGACTCTTGCAGACTTCTAAGGAGACAGCTATATCAGCTCCTGTCAGCATGTATATCCTGACATCCACATCAACATCTACCTTTGGTGACTGCACATGGGATGGATACCCAGGTGGAATGGTCTGAAGACGACTCCTCCTTCAGTTTCTGTCCTGTACTTTGTCTCCATATTTGCTCCCTTGAGTATTTTGTTACTCTTTCTTAAGATAGTACAGAGGTAGTCTACTTTTAAATCTCATCTTCTTGTAAGAAATGACATGTACCCTGGGTGGAGTTTCTATGTAATAACACTTCTTTGTGTACCAGGGATTGTATTATATTAGGAAACGTTTCTGAAACTATAATATGTTTAAATTTCTTGGGAGTTCACTGAGTGAGATCAGACTCCCCAAGTCTGATTCAGGTTGAAGAAGTCAATTTAAACTGACTTTTCTTCATCACATCTTTGCTGCTTGCTTACTTGCCTCAACTCTTGCAGTATTTCCCCTATTTATAGGCAGAAGAGTTGTTTAAAAATCCTTGAATTGGAGTTATCAAATCTAGAAATCAAGTGAGTTTTACAGATTGAATTCAGATCCTCTGCATATTATTAATCATTAAAAGATTTCCACAGACTTTTTTCACAATATATTAATTCTATAAATAGGTATATTTTTTCATACTCAAATAACTCCACCTGAGTGAGTGTATGTTGTGTTTTGTGTTTGTGTCTGTGTATCTGTGTGTCTGTGTGTCTTTGTGTCTGTGTTCACATAAACATGTGTTTTTTCTGTTGTTTTACTTTTTTTATTACTCATATAAAGCATTCCCTTGTTTTGATATGAGCCTGGGGAAAAGTACAGGTATTTATGACATAGAAAAGCTTCTCTGACTACTATACAGAAAATCCGATTGACCTGTAAGCCGTGGCATAGTGAAACACTCTAAGCATCTGAGCACTGGAAACCAGCCAACATTCTCACTTCTGCTTCCCTGGGTGGTTTATGTCATGGCTTCAATCACTGTGGGAGAGTACTAGAACCTTGTTGACAGTAATAGTCTCCTTCATCTTCAGACTGCAGGCTGTTGATCTTGAAAGAATACTGTGTGCCAGATCCACTGCCACTGAACCTTGATGGCACGCCATCTGCCAAGCTGTTTGCATTATATATCAGGAGCTGAGGAGGTTTGCCTGGCTTTTGCTGATACCATGCTAAATAATTGTAAATGTTCTCACTTGCTTGACAGGTGATGGTGACAGTTTCTCCCAGAGATGCAGCCAGTGAGGCTGGAGACTGAGTCATCTGGATGTCACATCTGACATCTAAGATTGGAAAATTGAAAACAAATCACCATAGGATTAATTATGTTGCAAGAGCATTTTCACTGAGACCAAGCAGCACTAACTATATCCAGCTGAATAAACTTCCAGTATTGTCTTCCTTACCTGTAAGCCACAGGAGCAGCAACACAAGGAGCTGAGTGGGCACACTCATGTCTGTGTGATCTGTGTGAGGCTGACTCCAGCACAGGATATGTCCTGATTATGAAGAAGTTCTCATGTCAGTAGGCTGTGGTTTGGGTACATGCAAATCAGTAAGCAGTAGACACAGCGTCAGGACTCATCAGGCCAGAAACTCATTAAAGACCTGTGGATCTCTTATGTCTCCAATTGAGATATCATACAGTTTATTTGTAGGAATGTGCTTCTCTTTCAACAACAAACAACAGCAATATTCTATGAGTTACACCTTATTTTGATTTATATCATGTTCTATGTAGAGTTTCCTTGTGATGTTTTCATCCAGACTAGGATGTTTCAGATATCCTACTATTCAAGGAGTACAAAATTGGTTCCATTATCCTTTCAAAATGTAGTGTAGACTTTTTGTAGCCATAGAGCTTCTTCTCTTTTTCCCCTATGTTTGTTTGTGAACTCGAATTTTAGTTACAACATTTTCCCCTAACCTTTCCATTTTCGAAGTTCCCCTCAAAATTTGTCCCTGCTCTCTATCAAGTTCATGACCCCTTTTTCCATTAATTGTTTTTGTATGCACTTATGTATTTGTATAGAAGCACACACACACACACACACAAATACACACGCGCTACAAAATAATTACTTGAGTTCGTACAACATTACTTTATGTATGTTTTAAGGGCTGATCTTTTCAACCTGGACAATCCATTGGTATCCTCTTATCTAAGGAGGCACACCCCTTCTGTTGCCATCTTTATCTGCTTCTCCATAGTATTTTTTGTAGAAGTGAGGCCTCATGGGCTGCTACCCATTCTGTTTGTCATGTTCATTATGGTCCCCTTTATTCAATTGACATTTAAGTACTCATGTTGTCAACATGTTTTAGGTACACTTTTGCTGTTACTTGGGAAAACAGCCTCACAACAAACTCACTGATCCTCTGGCTCTATTGGTTTTTCCACTTGCTTTTCCTAAATGTTCCCTGAGCTTTGGTATGAAAACCTAATGTATATGTATCCCCCTTGGACTGAGCACCAGAACTGACCTTGCAGCCTCTTGCTCACAGTGATTCCCAGAAGTGTAATAGAAAATACTGAAAGCTGTGGTTTGTAAAGGTAGACAGAATCTCATATAAATAACCCATCTTTTCAGTTTAAAAATCTCACTTCACTTATTTATCACAGCTTAGCTACTCAAGTATTGGTTTTATCAAGCCAGAAATGGCATGGTTTTTCTCTTCTCTTTCTATGCATATGAACCCCCCTCTTAGATACAAGTGCGATTATATCTATATCCAGTGTCCCTGTGAGTCTTCAAATTATGGTATCTGACTGTTTCTCCCTTTTAAACACAATTTGCTGCATTTAATGTATATCAGTATTCTCTCAGAAACAATTATTCAAGTCCTTAAATGTACAATAGGTCCTAATATTGTATATGTTATGGGCACCTAAACTTTCCTAAGTATTGAGAGTACATGCATGTTAGTCTAAATTTAAGACAGAAGAACTCAGGCCATGTGGTGAAATAGCATGTAAGGAAATAAAAGTATAAGCTATACATGGGTAGTTATAGTGATAGTAATGTCCAGACTTAGTGAGACTTTCCATGAGTGGTTGAATTGTAAAAATTTTACATGTGCAGACAGGCATTATATAGGAGATAGAGATTTTACAGGGTGAGACTGATACCCACTCATGGCCTGAAGATGACGATGACAATATAAAAAAAGAGGTAAGTGGATAGGTTAGGCAACTGATTGATCTGAAAAAATTATGATCAGGATGACTCTAAAGTATGTAGTCAGATTGTTTCCATTCAGGGATATATCAAAGATGTATTAATGTGCAATAATGACAAAAAGTTTGCATCTAGCCCTAAGTCTATCCACTAATGTCAATATACTTTATGTACTGACACCATATATACATGCTTTAATTAAGCAATAAAATCATGTCAATATATATAGTCAATCAAAATGTTAATTTATTTCACAGTTTTATAAAAGTGTAGAACAGAACAGTCGTACACATGGTAATTATAATGGCAGGATTTGTTCTCTACATAGAGACCAAAGTATATTCGTTGTAACACGGGTCCAAGGTCAGGTATGCTGATGGTGGACTACAGTCTCTGTTTGTGCTATCCATACCTAAAACATGAGACACTCAACAGAGAAGACTGTCTCATGTCTTATTATCTGAAATGTTTGACTTCACCTACACACATCTACTGTATGGATGGGTTGATACTGTGCCTTGGCTCTTTCAGGGGGCTACCTCTAACTTCACTGCCTTCATGAGGCTGCATTCTCAGAACATCCTACAGTTGTATTAAATACAAGACAAGATAAAATAGATAGAACTTGGTGACTCTTTCACCACTCTAACAATCCCTTTATCACAATCCTCCAGAAGCACATTTTCCAGTACACTTCATTGGCTTAGAGCAAAAGACACTATGGTGCATCTATGATCTAACTCTTGGACTTCTGCTTAACTTCAATATCATCCAAATTATTTATCCATTACTCAGAGGAAAAAATGTGTCACTTATAAGAAGGCTTGCCTAATTTTAATATCATGGGACAGGTGCCTAAATTGTGGTCAATCTCTTGATGACTGAAGAGTACTGAGGAACCAAAGGATAAGATCCTATTTCTTTAGTATGGAGAAATACAAGCCCTCAGATCCTTCCAACAGCAGTGACAATAGATATCAGAGATCTGAGGTTCACACTCACATTGGTTTATAGTCAAATTCTTCATGGCCCTATATATAGGAGTGCTGTAATATACTATCTCATTTATAAGAAGCTGCACAGAGTCTCCCAAAAAGAAAACTAAAACACAGAAAATTCATTTGCATAGATTAATACCATTAGAAATATGTCACACCTTGATGGTCATTTCACTTTGTATCATGATCCTTTGAGATCAAGCTGGAAATATTGTATATTAGGGGCATTTTTTCAAGTTTTTTTTTTTTATTAGATTTTCTGATTATATGTTTTCCTATGACCTTTAATGTTCTCAACTTTGAAAAGTCTTGAGGATGCAAACAAGCACACTTTACTTAGGTAATAAGGATATGTAAGCTCTGGTCTGATTTGCTTTAAATTGGGCACGGTTTATAGAAGTTTTGTCTACATACTCATCAGTAGAAGTCTCTTCAGTTTTTGAGCACTTGCAGACAGACAAACATTTCTAAAAAATTCAGAAAGTAAACATTTCAATCACTCTACTTTGTGAACAATTTATGCAGAGATCACTAATCATATGATTCTCAATGAACATGGATGGTTCAGATGGGAAGCAGAATGTGGTTTCTCATGGAAACAAAGCGCAATTTTTACAGGGAGCTATGCTCAAAGAGTGTGTGTATTTGGATAGTATGATAGGTGGAGAGGTTATCAGAGGATTTGGGAGAAGCAAAAATGCAGCTGTTTGTATTCTAATGATAATTGGGTCCCCAAATCTGTTTGAAAGGGAGGGTTTTCACATAGCATCTGGAATCTTCCTCAAGTTAATTCTGATTGAGAAATGAAAATGCCAGCAGCCAATACATAGGAGGAGAGAAATAGTCATGGATTAGGTTTCCTGTCTTGGGACCAGGAGGAAAAGGATGAAAGGGAAAGAAAAGGAGACCACCATGGAAGAGTAATTGTCAGGAGTAGCCCTGCTTATACACTGAAGGCCTAAAATCAGCCATAGGCCTAAAATCAGCATTAGGCCTGACATATATCCCTGCTAACACAAAGTCTTGGGTCTCTGTGGAAAAACACTGAAACAGATGGCTATAAGCTATTGTAAACATGTAGCTTTGGTGGAAAATTTCCAGCCTTAATAGTCATAGACCTTGTAGCTAAGTAACCTTGGTGAACAAAACCAGCTTAGATAAGTACAAATGAATCATAGGTGGAGTCATAGTGATCTGTCCCCTGAACCTTCACCCAGCTGATACTCTTTTCTGGATGATATCTGTACTCCGCCTGAACACCTATGCTCCTTTGTCATCCCCTTCCCCACATCCTGCCTTTTTGTGCATATAACCCCTGTGTGATAAAAGTAAAAATTATGATTTGATCAGACTATAGACAAATTGTGGTTCTTTGCATCTGTCTGATCCCCCCCCCCACCTCTTTCAGGTGACCTCCCTGGACCCCTGTTTAATGCCCTGCTGGATAGGGCAGTTAATAACATGCTGCAAGGAGAAGCAGAGAGGCATGAACAGGGTACGAGAGATCTCAACCCAGAGGCCTGATCAGTTTGGTCAAGAGTCACTAAGACAGAATACAGAACTTAGTAAGTAGTAACTCCCAGAATCTAAACCTCCAGCCTGAGAACAAACAGGGGCAAGCTGTCCTCTGAGAGGCTCTAACCAGCAGCTGACTCAGACAGATGCAGACATCCAGAGCCAAACAGTGGATGGAGCTTGAGGACTCTTTTAGAAGAATAGGTGGAAGGATTGTGGGCCCTAAGGAGATAGGAACTGCACAGGAAGATCAACAGAGTAAACGAACCTGAACCCTTGGAGCTCTCAGAGACTGAATCACCAACCGTGGAGCATACCTAGTCTACACAGATCTACCTCCATGGGCTGGACCTAGGCCTCCCTGCACATATGTTGTAAATGTGCAGCTTGGTTTTCATGTAGGTCTCAAACATCTGGAGTGGGGGCTATCCCAAAACGTGCAGCCTGTATATGGGGTATGGTCTTCTAAAAAAAAAAAAAACAGTTATTCAGTTATTCATGGAATATTATTTTTTTATATCTCTTGTATTCAGTTTGCAACTACTTCATTGAGAATTTTTGTATGTATACTCAGGAGGGATACTGGACTATAATTTATATATTTTTGTTGGGTTTACACTTGATTTCACTATTTCAATATTATTTGCTTTGTGAAGGAAAAAAAAAAGAGAATGCTACTCTTATAAAATTGTTCTTAAGTAAATGCTACTTTTATAATTGTTAAAAAATAAATAAATAAAATAAAAAAAAGAAAGAAGAATAAGTCAAGTCAAATTAAATAATAAAACAATAAATACTCATATTCCAATTTGTACTCTTAAAATTATCTTGGCACTGACTTATTATAATAAAGAAAACTAAAAATGAAAAAAAAAAAAAAAAGAATTTCTAAATGGCCTATAAAGCCATATTTCTCCAGAGGGAGAAATGTAATCCTTATAAAAGTTTACAATCTCAGAGGTTGAGATATCAAGATATTCTTCAGCACATTCAAAATAAATGCCAAATAGTGCATCTTGCATGTCTTTCCAACAAGAGTGATGAGAAGTACGAAACATGCATTTCTAGACTGTTAAAACCAATTCCTTCCATAGTACATGTTTTTCATGCTATTTTAAAAATCACAATTGAGAGATCATCTAGATGTGAGAAATTTTTATCAGACCATTTAAAGAAACAACTGTTCTTTTCACTTGGTCCATTTAACCAATCTAGAACATATGGATTATATAAATACTATGCCTAAGCTTTTGAAAAGCCTTCATAGCTACAATATAGATTATTAAGACTCTTGAAGCAATGAGGATAGAATAAAGAGGAGTCCCACTTCAGTGCTGGTGGGAATGTTGCAACTATGAAGTTAGTGTGCAATTATCTAAAGCAACTACAAATATTACTACAACATTGCCCAGCTATGCCATTCCTGTGGATACACCTAAAAGACTCTTAAGCCTACAAGAGACATAAAAGCATATCCTTGTATATTGCAGGTCTATTCACAATAGCTAGGAAATGAATCAATTTCTATGTAAACCTCAAGATACATGGATAATTGAAATGTAGTACATTGGTTCAATGAAATTTATCTAGGTATGAAGACTCATGAAATTATGAAAATTTTGTAAAATATATGGACCTGGAAAATTATAATGACTAAACCAGTCTCTTCCCTCATATGTATTTGCTACACTCCTCTCAATTATGAATTGTAACTTCTAACTTTTCCATTTGTTTGTTTGACTTGGACTATCCATTGATCAAAGAAACTAGAATGAGATTCCCACTTGGGAGGTCTTTGGAGGAATTACATAGAATATATGTGACCGGGATGTAAATAGCCAGATGACTGAGATGAGAAATTGAGAAAGGGGGTGGTTAAATATCTTAAGATTATTCTACTAATCCCAAAAGGAAAAGTCAAACTAGTAAATCATACTTGAGAGCAAATTTAGGAAGAGTCATTGTTGATAATATAGTATCTGGAGACTGGATTCATGCAGGATTCAATATAAGGATCAGATGTATGCAGTTACTACATATTTATTAGTAGTAAACAAGACTGTAAAGTGAAGCAGCATGCTTAGAATATTGAAGTGTATGCTGCATCTGCAATCTTTAAAAAGAAATACATATGTATTAATGAATCAATCATGGACAGTATTCTGTCCTTTCTCCATTTTTGTCTGTGTTTCTTTTTTCTCTATATTCTCCTTTCTTTGCATTCTTTACTCTCTTTCTTTCTGTACTTCCTTTACTGCAAAAATTTCTTTCTTTTATTGCAAACTGATTTTTTCTTACATAATATATTCTGATTATACTTTCTCATCCTTCTGTTCCTCCCAGCTCCTCCTCATGGCCCCTTAAATCAGGTTCCACCTGCTTTCTCTCAATAAGTAAAAAATAAAATTTTTCCATGCAATAATATTTAATAATAATAATGTATAGTAGAATAATAATAAAGTAAAAAAAATAAAAATAATATAATAAAATAGAAACCAACACTTCATAACTGGTCAAAACAGACAAAAAGTAGAAAACCTAGTCACAAGAAAGAGAAAAACTTCCTCATACACTCAGCAATGTCATATAAACATTGAATTGTAAAATATATATATATATCAAATATATCCATTTTTGGTTTTGTTTGCTTGTTTGGTTTAGAATAGTAGCATATAATTTTTCTATAGGTTTTCAAGGTATTTCAAACTCTGGTTTTGCATGACAAAAACAGCATAGGGTAGTGGTTCTATCTCACAAAGTAGGCCTTCAGAAAAATCAAATATAGTTTGGATACTCCATGGAGTTTTTGTTATCATTATACTAGCATATCTCACAGACAGGAATACATTTTGGATCAAAGGGTATGAGTCTCACTTGATGTTTACCTTCTTTTTCATTACTAGAGAGTACCTTTATGTACCAAAGAAAATATCACATAGACATAAAGGCATAAGCTCAACACAACCATGTTCTATAATTTGTTTGGATGTTGTCTTCTGAAATGGGACTTTGCTATAAGTGTTTTCAGATAACAATATATCATTGTGGAACAGTGTAGGTTGTTTGGAAGTTCCCATTGGACAATTTTGCTCAACAACTCAATTAGATGTAACCCAATTCTAGTAAAAGAAGTTTTATTTGCTGACTAGAGATGACAAGCTGAGGATCTGTGTCCCTCATATTTTTTGTGATTTAATTTAGATTGCCTTCATATATGTATATATTGGTGGAAGACTGTATTCTATTAAGTTTCTATACTACCTCTCAATGGCTCTTAGTTTAGGCTATCCTTCCATCTCTCCTGTATTCCCTCCCTTATCCCCATCTTCCACTCCCTCCTCACTTGAACCTGCTGATCCATTTCCCCTCACTGTATCAATCTATAATATATATTCTGTTTCCTTTCACTAAGGAGATCTGTCCATTTACCTGTCCAGTGTTCCCAGTCTCTTACTCTATATATATCCTCTGTGATTCTATGGATTGTATCTCAGTTAGGATTGGTTTAAAAGTTAATACCTATATGTAAGCTAATACATATTATACATGTTTTTCTGGTTCTTGGATATCTCACCCATGGTGATGGTTTTTAGACCCATGTACATTACTAATAATCTCATAATTTCATTATTTTAATGGCTAAGTAATAATCTACTGTGTAAAGATAACATATTATCTTTATCCATAATTCTGTACTGGGCCATCAAGATAATTTCCAATTTCTGGCCATTATGAATAGAGCAGCAATAAACATATGTGAGCTGATGTTTCTGTGATAAAATGAAATGACATTAGATTACATACCAAAACTGGTATAGCTGAAATTTGAGGGAGATTGATTCCTAACTTTCTGAGGAAATTCCATACTGATTTCCATAGTTTGCAGTCCCATCATCAATGCATGAGTATTTCCTTTGCTATACATTTTATCCAACATGAGATACCATTTGTTTGATTGATCTTAGCCATCCTGACAGATATAAGATGGCTTATTAGATTATTAGATTCGACTTGCAGTTCCTGAGTAGGAAGAATTTTGCCAGCATGTTAACATTACTGTTTCTGAGACATCTTAGCTTTTTTCTTCTGAGAATTTTATTTATATTTTACCCATTTCTTAATTGGGTTACTTGTTTGATTTTTATGTTTGTTTGTTTTATCTTGTTGATAATTTTTTTTTAGTTATTTACAATTTTGTATGTTACCCATCTATCAGATGTGTAATAACCTTTTTTTCATCTGTTGTCTGCCACTGTCTTCAAATGATGATGCCTTTTGCTATGCTAACGTTTCTCCATTTTATGAGGTTCCATTTACTAATTGTTGATCTTAATGCCCATGCAAATAATGTTCGCCTAGAATGTATTTTCCTGTACTAATAAGTTCACAGATATTCTCCATGTTCTCTTCTATCATATTTAGTGTGTTTTGTTTTATGTAGATGTTCCTTATCTCTTTGGATTAGATGTTTTGTGAGGGTGATATGTATAGAAGATCTCTTGCTTTCATCTACATGTGGCATTCCAGTTTGACTAGCACGATTTCTTGATGATTTTGTCCTTTATTTTTATTTCCCTGTGTATAATTCTGGCTTATTTATCAAAAAATGAGATAACCATAGATGTGTGAAATTTTGTCAGCATGTTTAATTCAATACTTGTCTTATGGGTTGTTACTATGCTGGTCTTATTACTATAATTTTGCACTACAACTTGAATAAGTAACCTCAGAAGTTATTTTGTCATTCATGACTGTTTCATCTATCCTGGATTTTGTGATTTTATATTAAACTGAAGACTGTCTTTTCAAGATCTATGAAGAATTGTGTTGAAATTTTTTTGAGGCTTTCATTGAGTTTGTAGATTTGTTTTTGTAGAATGGTTATTTTTACTATTTTAATCTTTCTGATCCATGAGTACAGGAAATCTATGCATCTGCTATCTTCTTCAATTTACTTCTTCAGTGTCACTTGCTTGTTTACCCTTTTACCAAGATATTTTATATTATTTGAGGTTACTGTGAAATGTTTTCTTCACTTCCTTTCCTCCTCAGTCCATTTGTCGTTTTTATATAAGAGAGATACCGGGTTTTACAAGTAATTTGTAACCATCTACCTTGCCTGAAAGTCTTTATCAATTGTGTCACATTGGATTTTTAGTGTCACTAATTATACAATGATATCATCTGAAAAAATATTTTGACCTCTTCCTTTCCAATTTATATCACCTTGATGTGATTTTTTTCATTTAAGCATAATATCTCTGATTTGTTTACTGCTTTTAGTTAGAATGTCTCTTATTTCTAATACTCTAGATTTTTTGAAAGTGCTTTAATGTTTGTAGAAGTCTCTGTAGCTCTAATGATCATGATGTTTTAATTAAATAGATTGATTATATTATGTTACAGAGTTTCTTCTTGCATCATAGAGATGCATGATCATGGTATCTATTGAAACAATTTTAGAATAAAAAAATAATCAATATATATGATTCTATACCCTTACAACTGATTTAAATACAAAATAAAAGTGATTGCAAGCCTATCCTTGAAAAAACATTGCAACTGGGGAAATGTGGAAGCAATACCCATCAGATGTGAGACCTACTGATCATTGATCATGGTGGATAGCCTTTTTTTTTTTTTTTTTTTTTTTTTTTTTTTTTAATTTTTATTTTCAGCAAATCAAAAAAAAATTTAAAAAGCATTCAAACAGAATAAAATGAAAATAAACAAACAAGCAAAATACCAAGGGTCAGATATACTTATACAAGAATTCTATAGGGCCTTCAAACAAGCAACACTTTTTGAGTTATGTTTAAAAAAATTCAGAACCACAATAAGCTCCTTCACAAAGCAAATAATATTGAAATAGTGAAATCAAGTGTAGACCCAACAAAAATATATAAATTATAGTCCAATATCCCTCATGAATATACATACAAAAATTCTCATTGAAGTAGTTGCAAACTGAATACAAGAGATATAAAAAAAATAATATTCCATGAATAACTGAACAACTGTTTTTTTTTTTTTTTTTAGAAGATCATACTCCATATACAGGCTGCATGTTTTGGGATAGCCCCCACTCCAGATGTTTGAGACCTACATGAAAACAGGTGGATAGCCTTTTTGATGAGTTCTTGGATTCAGTTTACAAAAATTGTATTGACAATTTTGCGATCCCCCTCCATAAGGGAAATTATTCTGAATTTTCTTTCTTTGGTCTTTACATGGCTTAGAAATCAGGATGGCCTCATAAAATGAATTGGGATAAGTTCCTTATGTTTTTATTTTGTGAAATAATTTGAACAGTGTCAACGATAACTCCTTCTTGGAAGTCTGATAAAATTCTTCACTTCGACATAGCTTAAATTTTTTGGGGGAGGGGAATGTGGAGGTTGAAAGAGTTTTAATTATTGCTTCTATTAGTCTGGTGGTTATATGTTTAGATAAATTGATTATCTGGTTTCGGTTTAAATTTGGTACATTGTATATACTCAGAAAAGTAACCACTTCTTTTAAATTTTCTAATTTGCCAAAGTACATGTTTTTAATGTATGGTATTGTGAATCTCTGAGTTTCTTGAATTGCTTTTTTGTATCCTCATTTCTTTATAATTTTCTTAATTTAAATATTCTCTCTAGTTTTTTAGTTATTTGAATAACTGTGAATCTTAATGATCTTTCTAAAAGAACTAACTCTTTGTTCCATTAATTCTTGAATATTTGTCTGTCTATTTTTTTCTATTTTACTTATTTCAGTCTTTTTAAAAATTTTATTTACTTTTTATTATTTAATTTTTTACATTCCAAATTTTATTCCCATCACCCCACCATTCCATCCTCTGATTTTTCCACATCTCATACCTCTAACCCACCTCCCTGTCTACATGAGGATGTCCCCACCCCCTCCCCCAACCCCTACCTGACCTATAAACTCCGGGGGCCTCCAGTCTCTTGAGGGTTGGGTACATCTTCCCTGATTGAACACAGACCTGGTAGTCCTCTGCTGTATATGTGTTGGGGGCCTCATATCAGCTGGTATATACTGCCTGATTGGCGGTCCAATGTGTGAGAGATCTCAGGGGTCCAGAGTAATTGAAACTACTGGTCCTCCTACAGGGTCGCCCTCCTCCTCAGCTTCTTTCAGCCTTTCCCTAATTCAACCACAGGTGTCAACAGCTTCTGTCCATTGGTTGGGTGAAAATGTCTGCATCTGACTCTTTCAGATGCTTGTTGGTTCTCCCAGAATGCGGTCATACTAGGTCCCTTTTTGTGAGGGCTCCATAGCTTCAGTAATAATGTCAGGCCTTGGAACCTCCCTTTGAGTGGGTTTTCTCTTTGGGCTTGTTGCTGGATCTTCTTTTCCTGAGGCTTCTCTCCATTTCCATCACTGTATTTCTTTCAAAACCGAACAACTATGGTCAGACTGTGGGATGGCACCCCTCCCTCATTTGATGCCCTGTCTTCCTGATGCAGGTGAGCTTTATAAGTTCCCTCTCCCTACTGTCGGCCATTTCATCTAAAGTCCCTCCCTTTGAGTCCTGAGATTCTCTCACTTCCTAGGTCTCTGATGCATTCTGGAGGACCCCCCCACCTCCTACCTCCCTAGGTAGCCTGTCTCTATTCTTTCTGCTGGTCCTCAGGACTTCACTTCTTTTTCCTTACCCAATACAAGATCAGGTTCCCCTCTCCCCGACCCCAGTCCACTTTCCTTCCCAGTTTCTTTCTCCCACCCAACTTGTGATTGCTTTCCTCTCCCTCACAAGTGGGAATGAGTGTCCTCATTGGGCCCCTTAGCTTGTTGACCTTTTTGAGTTCTCTGGACTGTATTTTGGTTATTCTGTCCTTTTTTATTTTTATTTTTGCTTAATATCCATGTATTAGTGAGTGCATATTATCCATGTCCTTTTGGGTGCAAGTTACCTCTCTCAGAATGATATTTTCTAGTTCCATCTATTTGCCTGCAAAACTCAATTCTTCAATAGCTGTGTAGTATGCCACTGTGTAAACGAACCACATTCTATGTATCTATTCTTATGTCATAGGACATCTGGGTTGTTTCCAGCTTCTGGCTATCACAATTAAGGCTGCTATGAACATAATGGAACACATGCCCCTGTGGCATTGTGCGACATCTTTTGGGTATATGTATAAGAATGGTATTACTGGATCTTCAGGAAGATATATTTCTATTTTTCTGAGGAACCTCCAGATTGAATTCCAGAATGGTTGTACCAGTTTGCAATCCCACCTGTAATAGGGAGTGTTCCTTTTTCTCACATTCTCTACAATGTGTTTTATCACCTGTTTTGATATTAGCCATTCTGATTGGTATAAGGTGGAATCTCAGTGTCCTTTGATTTGCATTTCTCTGATCACTAAGGACTTTGAACATTTCTTTAGGTGCTTCTCAGCAAATCAAGTTTCCTCTGTTGTGAATTCTTTGTTTAGTACAATACCACGTTTTTTCTATTTCGTTGCTTGGGTTTTTTGTTTGTTTGTTTTTTGGTTTTTATTGTTTTTTTTTTTTTTGTGGTTGATTATTTCTTAGATCTACTCCTTTGGGGTATGATTTCTTCATTTAGTTCTAGAGCTTTCAGGTGTGCTGTTAAGTTACTTGTATGTAATCTCTCCAATTATTTTTTTGAGTGTTGACAGTACTATGAGCTTGCTTCTTAGAATATCCTTCATTTTGTCCTGTAGGTTTGAGTATGTTGTGTATTCTTTTGCAATCAATTCTAGAAAGTCTTTATTTTCTATCTTTGTCTCTTTTTCACTCAGTACTAAATGTTAGGTTCTGTTAGAGTAAAAAATTAAAAACATCTTGAGACATAGATCAAGTAATTCATGGTCAGCAGAGACCACTAACAACTTGTTAAAATTAGCCATAATAATAATTTTGAGCCTCTTCAGGGGCAGAGTGACCAAAAACAAAAAAGAAGCAAGGACGCAAAGACATACAAGTCTAAACAAAAAAATGAGTAATGGGTCATATGGTACTCTTGAGTCCAAGGATTCATGGTCAAAAATAACTAGTCTATGCAAATTGCTGATGTTTAAAATATCCAATCATGTGTAACCGTGCCATATCTCCCTGCTCTTCCCACCCCCTACCTATAAAAGTTCCCAACTTCCTGGGTCTTTTTCGAATCCTCTGTCTCCTGCGTGAGATATGATTTGAACCGAGGGCCCCTCGCTATTAAACTACCTTTTTGCTAATTGCATCAAGATGGTCTCATGTGTCCTTGGTGGTAAGCCTATTCCCAGATCAGCATGAGGGACTCCCCCTTGTGAGGCCCTTTCAGTTCCTATGAATTTGTAAAATTATTGTTAATTTTTGTGTTGTTGATATTCATTTCAAATCAGTGCTAATCAGATTTGCAGGGTGTTATTTCAAATTTCTTGTATATGTTGTGTTTTGCCTTGTGTCCAAGTATGTCATTCAGTTGTGGAGTAGGTACCATGAGGAGCCAAGAAGGTATATTTGAGTATGAGTGGTTGGGTGAAAAGTTTATAAAATATCTGTTAGGTTCATTTGCTTTGTAACATCTCTTAGATCTAGTATTTCTGCTTAGTTTTTGTCTGGATGATCTATCCACTGGTAAAAGGGAGATATTAAAGTCTCAGACTTTTAGAATATGAGAATAAATATGCAGTTTAAGCTACATAGTGTTTCTTTTATGTACTTGGTTTTCCTAGTAATTAGTAAGAATTTCAATATCCTCTTGTTGGGTATTTCCTTTGATGAGTTTGAAGTTTCCATCCCTATCTCTTTTAATAAGTTATAGTTGAAGTTTATTTTCTCAGATATTGAATTAGCTATGCAAGATTCATTCTTAGGTGCATTTTTGTTAGAACAAGTTTTTCTGTTATTTTACTCTGAGATGTTTATGGAGGATGTTAATGTATATTTCTAGGATGCACAAGAAGGATGGATACTATTTTCTAATGTAGTGTTTTAGTATGTGATTTTTAATGGGAATTTGTGGTCACTAGCATTGAGAGTTATCAGTGAGTCATGTTTTTTGATTACTCATACTGTGTTTTTGTTTTTGTGGTTTTGGTTTTGGTGATAATCATGATATGTAAATGTGTATCTTTCCTCTCTTTTGAATTTACTGGTTAGGTACCATTTATGCCTCTTGGTTCTGTACATACAGTTAACATCTTTAGGTTGAAATTTTCCTCTTAGTTTCTTTTTTGTATATCTGGACATACAGATAAATATTGTATATATTTGGTTTTACAATGGATTATTCTGTTTTCTGAATTTACTGTATTTGGACTTCTTGCTGAGTATAGTATTTGTGTTGACATCTATGGAATTGTAAGGTCTGTAGAATATGTATCTGTCCAGGCCCTTCTGGCTTTTAGAGTCTTCACTGGGTGTAATAGGTGTGCATTCATATAATAGTTGATGTTTTCCTCTTGCATCTTTTAATAATCTATATTCTATATGTTTAGTGCTTTGAATATTATATACCAAGAGGAATTTCTTTCCTTAGTCAGTGTATTTTGTGTTACAAATGCTTCCTGTACCTTGATACACACCTCCTTCTTTAGTTTTGGAAAGTTTTTTTTTCTTATCATTTTGTTGATAATAAATACTTTATCACTGAACAAAGTGTCTTGTCCTTTCTAAAGTCCTATTAATTACAGTTTTGGTCTTTTCACAGTATCTAGAGTTCATGAATGTTTTGTGTATGATGTTGTTGTTGTTGTTTTTAGATTTAAAGTAGAAAATTACACAAATGCATGTTTATAATCTAAAATGGATATTACTAAATAGAAAAGAAATGATATATTTTTTTGCCTATGAAATGAATGTTCACAGAGCAGAAGAATAAATTAGTCATAGAGTAGAATAGAACCATTGGATAAGAGGGACTGATTCAGAGCAGTGTCCTTAACAAATGTGTTGTGTTCATCAAGTTTTTATATTAAAAACATGTGATACTCTTATGTCAGACATATATCAACAAAGTGGCTATTTCATTCTAGGAAAATATTTTAATGGAAAAAACAAAAGTGACTATGGATAAAAACAACAACACAATAAATAAACAAAACAAATTCTAAATCCACACAGCTGATTCACAACAATAACAGGAAGCATATGATTCTGTCATACAGTCTTCCACACAGTGATCCATTCTTTCATACCCACTATAATCAAGAAAAGATTCCTCAGGAACATGTGGGTAAACAGGAAATTCATGATATGTTGAACTAGAACTATGTGAGAATGAGCTGTTTTTACAATTTTTAAATTTTTTAAAGAAAAATTTAAATATTCCTTTTAAAGTTATCTTTACACAACTGGTTATTTGAACAAACCATTTTCATACCTTAAGAATTTCTTCAATGAATGTCTACTTTGATTATTTGGTGGATGCAAAAGATATAAATACAATTATATTTTTAATTTATTAATATCTTATGGCATAACATAATTAATACTTTGGACAATGTTCCTTTTGCTAATATAATTTAAATATGTTCTGAAACTACCATATGGAATATTCTGCAAATATTTGTTAATACTTTTTGATCAGTAATGTTCACTTATTTTAACTTTATTTCTTGGTAATGAGTTGATGAAAGTGATGGCCCGTCTGTTATTTTATGAAAACCATTGTCTCACAATAGAGCCTGAAGCTTCTCTTTATATTCTATTCTGCTGTTAATAAAAGTGTGTACAAAGGCATATACATAGTTGACAAGTGTCTCATATATAAACTTACTAAATTGGCTGCTTTGCTGTAGCATTCTAAAAAAATTATACAGGTTCTATTTCCTACTTTTGCACAGAAAAATCCAAGTTCTGCAGATTAAATCCTATATCTATGTACTATCAGGGTTTTTTCCTGCTATGCAGATGGCCTGCTGTTGGTTATAATTGTCATTATTGAGAGAAAAATCTTGACTAATGATTCTCTCCTTTTCCATATTATTTGTCTTCATTCATTAGGTTTTGAATGATCTTTTTCTCATTCAATTAATACTTTATTAAATGAATGACTATATATTTGACTTATGAACTATAACTAAAGAACAACAACCCACATGTCAACTGCAATCTTTTAGGAGAAAGAACTTACTTTGGAAATCAATGAAAGGAGGACGAGAGGATTAAAAGAGAGGTAGATATATGGAGGTGATAACAGACAGAGAGACTGATTCAAAGATATGATAGCAAAGAAACCATAAGCAAAGGCTCCTGGATTTCTGGTACAAGAGAGATAATCACAGGTGCTTTCTATGCTTTTATTTTCATAACAAGAACCAAAAAAAAAAAGGGAATAAATACTGCCCAACTAGAATTTATGAGAAAATCAATGGCATGAAATGAGACATTATGTTGACACTAATACCCAAAATAATCATACAGTCTTTGAAGATGGATATGAAGTATCCTGTGTCTACTACTTCTAGTCACGGTTTGAGAAAAACTTTCAAGGAAATTGAACCTTCTGTAGCTGTAAGTATGTACAAGTGGGACCTATATCAGTACCTACACTTGACCCAGAGCTCTTTGTTGTTGGTAAATCACCAGGCACTGTAAGGCGCTCCTGCAAATTCTCACTGTTACACTTCTTCACAGAAGGCATCTAATACATATTGTGCTCTGATTCTACAGTCATATACACAGGTAATATCATGCCTACCTGAAGACAATGAAGACCTGGGTCCTCCACAGACTGAGAAAACAGTGAAAGGACCTGCCCACACAGTTCTCTGCATTCTGATATTTTGTCCTAGCCTATCTTATTAGAACTATAGGCAACCAGACTTATTAGACCCAACTCCAGGTAGGTAGCTAAGAGCCCAAATACCAAAGTATAGGCCACTGGGACACTTGCAGTCTTTGTTAATGTTGATAACATTTAGAGAAGAATTATACAGACTGCAAAGCTATACACAACCTGATTCAAGTCCAAACCCATAGAAGTAAGCCTTTAGTATAAAAATTCATCTATAAAATGTTGTAGAGCCAACTATTTTGTTAAATCCAAAATATTGGAAATATCAATATTAATGACGTTAACTAAATTTCCAAAATCAGTAAACTTAAATCTCCATAATGAGTAGATAATATATTCTTTTCTGGCTAATCACACTCACTTTTTCAGAAGGTATTAAAAAATAATGTCATAAGGTTACTTAGGACAATAAAAAATATGGATAGACATCTAAGTATTTGAAAAGTTAAGTGAAAATTTCATAAAAACATATACATTTTTAAAAGGAACCAATGGAATAAAGAACAAGAGACTAATTTAAAACATTAAATGGTTAAAATTTCAAAAACAAACGTCTGCTGACATAGAGGTAAAACCATGGCTGTTACACATAGAAAGATCAGAAACTGATGAAACTGGAGGTCTAGCCAAACCACTCATCCAGCCAGATGAGTCTCTTCAGAGCTCTCATTGCAAACAATTGCTCAAGTTCTCTAGCCCTTCCCTATCACAGAGACTCAGAATGTTCTACTCCTCTCAGATAAGGCAGTACATTGGTAGGTATGCTGACTCAAGCAAGAATGTTTTTGTTTAGGTACTGTGGGAGGATCATGTGTAGATTTCATGCAGTAATAAACTCCCAAATCTTCATCCTCCACTCAACTGATTTTGAATGTACAATCTGTGCCTGACCCACGGTTGCTTAACCTGTCAGGGTTCCCAGGATATACTCTGGACACCTGACTTGATTAAATGCTGTAAAGACTAGCATGGTCACTATAATAACCAATTCAAATAAGATTTTCTATTACTATCTAGGAGACCCTGACTTAACTTGCAATAGATAGAGGCTGATAGTGTGATAGTAACTGTAAAAGTTATGCTAGGTCTGCCTCCTAGCCCATGCTCCTAGAAATAAGCCTCAGAGTCAAATTATATTTAAAAATACCTTGACCGTACATATCTAGGCATTTCTCTGACTAGAATCATACTTTAATGTAACCCATTTATTTAATTTACAATTTGTCACATGGCTGGTTACCTGTGCTCAGGTACCAGGTGTCCCTCTCTTTACCTCTTCTCTATACTTATCTTTATTACACCTCTCTCCCTAATTCTTTCTCCTCCTATATGTTCCATACCCATATCCTGTCTAATCCATAGGCCATAATCTTTCTAATTGACAGGTGATACAGCCATACAATACACAAGATATTCTCTATACAGAGAGTGAAGGCTGTATCATCACAACAACAACACTGGTTCTTGAAATTATAATTTAACAGTGAAAATTCATGTGCAAATTCCAAAGCAATCTTTGTGAAGTACTTTGTTTTTCATTTCAGGTCAGATCCTGGTATGTTTTGTGCATTTGAAGGAAAAGGCCATCCAGAGACTTCCCCACATAGATATCTTTCCAATATGCAGACAACAAACCCAGACTCTACTGCTGATGCCAAGAAGCTCTTGTTCACAGCAGCCTGGTATGGCTGTCCCCTGAGAGGCTTTACCAAAGCCTGACCAATACAGATGCAGATGTACCAAGACAATCATCAGACTTAGCATGGGGACTCCAGTGGTGAAGTTAGGGGAAAGGACTGAAGGGCTGAAGTGATTAGCACACATACAGGAAGAACAACAATATTAACCAACCAGATGCCCCAAAGCTCCCAGGGACTAAACCACCAACAAAGAGTACATATGGAAGGACCCATGGCTCCAGCTGCATATGTAACAGAAGAATACCTTATTTGACATCATCAGGAGCAGAGCCCATTTATCCTGTGGAGGCTCCATGCCCCAGCTTAGGAGAATGCTGCAGCAGTGAGGTAGGAGGAGGTGGGTGAATTAGTGGGTAAGAGAGCACCCTCATAGAAGCAGGGGGAACTGGGAAGAGGTTAGTGGATGTAACCGGAAAAAGGGATAACTTTTAAAATATAAATAAATAAAATAACTGAGTGTCAGCAGAATGATTCGAAATATGCAACCTCCGGCAGTGGGAGGCAGGAGGAATCCTTTAGAATATACCAGATACTGGGAGGTGAGAGAATCTCAGGACTCAAAGTAAGGGACCTTCAGATGAAATGCCAAAATGGGGAGAGGGAGATTGTAGAGTCCACCTCAGGAAAAAGACAGGGTATCAAGTGGAGGGATGGGGTGGCCATCCCACAGTCAAAAAATCTGCCCCATAATTGTTCCTGTCTAAAAAACTAGAGGGACAAAAATGGAGTCGAGATTGAGGGAAAGGCAGTCCAGGATGATTCCCAACTGGGATTCATCACAAGGGGAGGTTCCAAGACCTGACACTATTAATGATGTTATGGTATGTTTACAGACAGAAGACTAGCATGGTGGTGCTCTGAGAGGCCCAACCAGCAGCGAACAGAGACAGAGGCAGATCACTTACACCCAATCAATGTAATGAAGTCAAGGACTCCTGTGGTTGAATTAGGATAAGGCTGGAAGAAGCTGAAGAGGAGAGAGACCCCATAGGAAGACCAGCAAGGTCAACTAAGTCAGACCTCTGAAATCTCTCAGACATTAAGCCACAAACCAGACAGCATACATTAGCTTGTTTCCAAGGTCCCCAACACATGGCAGAGGACTCCCTGGTCCAAACTCAGTGGGAGAAGATGCACCAAATCCTAGAGAGAATTGTGACCCCAGGGATTTGGAAGGCCTGGGGGGCATACTCTTGGAAACAGGAAGGAGGAGGAATGGATAAAGAACTCTTGGAGCACAGACCGAGGGGGCAACTTTTAATAAGCCAGAGTAAAAGACAAAAGATAAAGTCATGTTTAACCACACAACACACACACACACACACTTACACAGGAAGATAAAAAGAGAAATAAAGTCTAGGAGAATTGTTGAAGTTGAATAGAATACATTTTGCATTTTGAGTTCTTTATGATTCCATGTAAATATGTTGGAGACTATTGAAGTTTAGCATTGATATTTTGAGGAGTCATATTGACTAGGAGTGGAATGTGACAAATAGTATTTGTCACATGGTTTGATTGAATTATTTTTCAGGCACAGGAAATACCTTTTACACTGATTTTTTTTTTAACTTCTTTCCATTAACATCATGGGAACATGGGGAAGGAGCCAAGATGAACAACCAATAACCACCCAGCTTGAGACCCATCCCAGGGCAAGCACAATCCCTAACACTATAATGATACTCTGTTATGCATGACACACAGGAGCAAGTTGTCCTCTGAGCAGCTAGTCCAGCAACTGACTCAGATAGATACAGGAATGCACAGTCAAACAGTGGGTGGAGGTTAGAAATTTTTTGGAAGAATTGGAGGAAGGATTTGGTCCCCAAAGGGTATAGGAAATCCACTGGAAGACCAACAGAGTCAACTAACCTGAACTTTGGGGCTCTCAGAGTTGAACCACCAACCAAAGACCATAAACAGGCTGGACTTTGGCATCCCCACTCAATGTAGCAAATGTGCAGCTTAGCCTTTATGTGGGTCATAAACAACTAGAATGGTGGCTATCTCAAAAGTTGCAGCCTATATGTGGGATATGTTCTAATAGCTGTACTGCCTTGTCTGGCCTCAGTGGGAGAGGAAGTAACTGCCCTCCCAGAGACTTGAAGTGCAAATGCAGGGGGGCAGGGGGAATATTCAGGGGCCTCACCCTCAAAAAGAAGAATGGGAGAAGGGATGGGAAAAGGAATTTTTGGAGGGAGTACTAGGAAGGGGGTAGTGTGTTGGATACAAAGTGAATAAGTAAAAAAAAAAAAAGTTACATTAAAAAAAAAAAAGAATACTGTTCACTTCACAGTCATTGTAGCATGTGTTGGAAACATCTACCACTGCATTACAACTTTCTGGGTATATTTGACCATGTAGAAGATACTATAAGCCATGAGGATGGAATATCTCCTTTGATTTTGTTGTTGTTGTTGTTTTGTTTTGTTTTGAGAGGATATCCATGCAGTTTGGTGAACTTATATGTTGATAAGTGTTTGTTTGAAAAGGAATGTGTCTGCAGGTCAAGTCCAATAGATCAAAGGCTGCTAAGTAACCTCTATTCATATCTACCCAATTCAGACTCAGTCTTTCACTACAGTATTTGAAATGCAAAATCTTACTTATGATAGTTTGAATGAGAATTTCCTTCCAAAGTTCACACATTTGCATGCTTGGTTCACAGTCCTTGGACTATTTGGGAAAATTAGGAGGTGTGGCCTTGCTGGAGGTTTGTCAGGGAGGGTGAGCTTTGAGGTTTCAAAACCCAAGCCACTTCCAGTTATTTCTCTGCCTTTTTGTGTCTCCTATTGGCAGATGAAGATTTAAGCTGATAATTTAAGCCTGCCTGCTACCATCATATTAGTCCTGGACTAATTCTCTGGAACTAAAAGCTCCCCAATTAAAATTTTTTTTTTTTTTTTTTTTTTTTTTGTGATAAATTGCCTTGGCCATGATGTCTTACCACAGCAATAGAAAATTAACCCATTAATAAATGATAACTAAGTTATGGTTCATAGACTCAGTGAAGTAATGGATAGAAGAAGAAACTGGACTTGGGAATATTGATCTCCCAGGGAGGGAAAATAGAATAATGTTCTGTGTGACTCTTACATTATCTCTATAGCCAGAGGCCCTCCCAAACTCTAACAACCAGGTGAATAATAGTACAAATGACATCCATATCTGTATGACCATGAACACGCCAGACCCTTTCTTCAGCTCTTAAGAAAGTACGGATTACCTATCTCTAAATCTCTTCTTCTTCGAAGAAATGACATATACCCTGGGTATGTTTCTGAGTAATTTCACTTTTTTGTTTACCAGGGATTTTATTAACACAGGAAACTTTTTTCCCAAACTATATTGTGTTTAAATCTCCTGGGAACACACTGTTGAGGTCAGCCTCCCAAAGTCTGATCCAGGTTGAAGAAGTCAAATTAAACGAGTTTGCTTCCTCACCTCTTGGCAGTGTTCTTACCTGCCTAGATATTGGCAGAATTTCTCTCACTTAAAGGCAGGAAAAGTGGTTATAATTTCTTGAATTGGAGTTATCAGAGTTAAGAATCAAGTGAGGCTTTGGACTCAAATCCAGACCTATGGAAGAACAGCCAATGTTATTAATCATTAAACCATCTCTCCAGACTCCTTCAGGATATTAATCCTATAAATCGAAAAAATTTTTCTTGGAAAAATAAATCCAACTGTGGTGTATACATGTGTGTGTGTGTGTATCGTGTGTGTGTGTGTATACGTGTGTGTGTGTGTGTGTGTATACGTGTGTGTGTGTGTGTGTGGTGTATTGACAAACTTGTTGAGTGAATCCTAATTGTCGCCATAACTCTGCTGATCAGGAACAGTTTGTTATTGTTTCTGTTGTTGTTTTTTCCCTTTTTTATGAGTCATGAGAAGCATTCCCTTGTTCTGATTCTAGGCCTGGGTAAATTGTCAGGGATTTAGGACATGGGAAAGTTTCTCTGATCTCTGTATAAGAACATAAAATTGACATTTTAGCCCTAGCAATTAGAAACACTCAAGCAGCAGCAGCTGAGCAGCTGGAGACATAATAAGAAGCAGTGGGGGCAGCCTGTGCTCTCACTTCTGCTTCCCTGGGTGGTTTATGTCAAGGCTTCAATCACTGTGGGAGGAGTACCATAATAACGTTGACAGTAATAAGTTGCAACATCTTCAGGCTGCAGACTGTTGATCTTGAGAGAAAACTTTGTGCCAGATCCACTGCCACTGAACCTCGATGGGACCCCACTTGCAAGCTGTTTGCATTATAGATGAGAGCTGAGGAGATTTTCCCTGTTTCTGCTGATACCATGCTAAATAACTGTAAATGTTTTCACTTGATTGACATGTGATGGTGACACTTTCTCCCACAGATGCAGACATGGAGGCTGGAGACTGGGTCATCTGGATGTCACATCTGGCACCTAAGATTGGAAAATTGAAAGCAAATCCCCACATAATTAATTCTTTTCCAAGAGGATTTTTACTGAAACTAAGCAGCACTAACTACATACAGCTGAATAAATTTTCAGTGCTGTCTTCCTTACCTGTAAGCCACAGCAGCAGCAACCCAGGAGCTGAGTGGGCACACTCATGTCTGTGTATGATCTCTGTGAGGCTGACTCCAGCACAGGGTATGACCTGACTATGAAGAAGCCCTCAGAACAATTGGCTGTGATTTGAGTACATGCAAATTAGCAAGGTTAGGCACACAGGACTCATCAGTCAATAGCTTATTACAGGTCTGTGGTTATCTCTAATTCAGATTCAGTACAGGTTTATTTGTAGGGAATATGCTTCTCTTTGAAAAACAAATGACAGCAACAGTTTATGAGTTGTACCTTATTTTGACTTCTATCGTGTACCATTTAGAAATACCTTGTTATGTTTCCTCCATGGCAGGGTATTTAAGATGTGGTACCATTATAGACAGAACATAAGTGGTCCCATTGACCTTTCAAAGGTAGGTGTAAATTCTTCTGTGATTTATTTCTCTCTTTGTAAAACTGAATTTTTTATTGGATATTTTATATATGTAAATTTCAAATGTTATCCCTTCTTGATTTCCCTTGCATGTCTCCCTCTTACATTCCCCCTCCCTCTGTTTCTTATTATTACATTGTCCCCATACCTTTCATCCTTTTACATCCCACCAATTACATATCCCTGTTCTCTTTCAAAGTCATGGCTTCTTTTGTCATTAATTGTTTTTGTATGCACACATGTATTTGTACACACACACACATTCCTAAATATAACTTGTTGTGTCCATGTAATACTACTGGTATGTATGTTTTTCAGGGCTGATCTTTCTACCCTGTAAAATCAATTGACATGTTCTTCCCAAGGGAGAAGCACCTCTTCTGCTGCCATCTTTACTTCCTTTTCCATATTTTTTTTCTTTAGATATAAAGCCTCCTGGGCATTTGCCCATACTGTTTCTCATGTTCATTGGTGTCTTCCTTATTCAATTCACATTTGAGTAATCATGAGATTGAGACTTTACAGGTATTGTTTCTGTTTTTACTAGCAGTCTCAAGCTCACAGCCATCTTCCTGATCCTCTATCTCTATAAATCTTTCTACTTCCTTTCCCTAATGTTCCCTGAGCCTTGGGTGTGGGAGCCTTTTGTATATGTATCCATTTGGACTGTCCTCCGCAACTAGCCTTGCAGCTTCTTTCCCACAACAACTCCCAGAAGAGTAATAGAACAGTATTTGAAGGTGTGGCTTGTAAATAAAGAGAGGAACTCCCATATATAACCCATCTATTCAAGTAAACAACCCCATTTTACTTATCTATGACAGCTCAGCTACTCAAGAACGATTTGCATCAAAGCCAGTACTAGGATTTCTCTCCAGTCTATGCATATGAGTTCACTTCCCAGATTCATTTATATATATTTATATAATTATATATATATATATATATATCCAATGTGACTTTGAGATTTCAGATTATTGCACCTGACTTTATTCTCCTCTTCACAGAAGCTATTGTAAGCAATGAATATTTATGAATGTATGTATTCTCTCAGAAATAATTATTCATGTTTTTAAAAGAACAATGCATCCCAAACTTGCATATGCTATGGCTGCCATATCTTTCTAGATATTCAGAGTACAAATATCTTAGTGTTAGTTTAAGACAGAAGAAAACAAGCTGTGTGGTGGCAGAAGCATATAAGAAAATAAAGGTAGAAGCTATACATGGGGAATATAGCCATAACAAAGTCAAGACTTCGAGTGAATTTCCAAGAATTTGAATGGTAAAAATTTTACATGTTCAGACAAGCATTCTACAGGAGATAGAGATTTTCCAGGGTGAGACTGATACCCACTCATGGCCTGATGATGATGATGAACACAGAAGAGAGGTGTCACAAAGAATGTGCAGGTGGATAGGCTAAGCAACTGATTGATATGAAAAATTAATGACCAGCATGACTCTGAACTATATAATCATTGTGTTTCCATTCATATATATATATATATATATATATATATATATATATATGATGTATTAATGTGCAATAGAGTCAAAAAGTTTGTATATTTCCCTAAATCTATCCACTAATATGAATATACTTTGTGTACTGACACCATATATGCATGCTTTGTTTAAGCAATAAATTCATGCCAATAAACATAGTCAATTAAAATGTTAACTTATTTCACAGTTTTATAAATGTATAAAATATATAAACAGAACACTTTATACACATGTTAATTTTATGGGCTGTATTTCTCTACAAACAAGCAGAAGTGAATTCTTAACTACCCAGGTCAACAATGCTGCTGGTTGACAACAGTGTCTGATTACTACTCCTGTCCCACACTGAGGCACTCAAAAAACAAGACTATTTCCTCTCTTATTACATGGAATGTTTGACTTCACCTGCAACACATCTGGTTTATGGATTGATTGACATAGTTTCTAGGTTCGTCATCTCATTCATGAAGTTGTGTTTTCTGTACATTCTCCAGTTATTAATGAATACAAGGCATGATAAAATGTATAGAACGTGGTGAGTCTCTCACCACTCTAAATAAGTCCTTTTTCACACTCCTCTGGAAATCCATTTTCCAGCACACTTCATTGTCTTATAGCAAATAACTTGGTCAGAGGTCTTGGCCTGGGTTCTGCATTCTTCACTAGACTGAGTAGCCATCTGTTCTCCCATGGAAGCCCCACTTTCCAAGGAGTTGTATTGCCTACTCAAAGCAATGTTGATACCCTACTTTATGATAGTTCTTATGAGTTGCTATTAGTTCTCCCATGTGATCTTCATATTCAAAGAGACAGGCTTGTTGTTCTGAGTACCTTGCCACCCTACCTCATACCAAGAAGCAAGTCCCCATACCATGCAAGTTTAAACTAGATGATTGTGTGTAAAGTTATCCAGTTGTATAATAAAATGGCATATCATATTTAGAATCAATTGGCATTAATCTTTGTCTTTTTAAATTTAAAACAATGTTAAATTGTCTGTTTGACACATATATTTATTTACTTCATTATTCTCCTCTAACAGAACACATTTGTATTCTTTATTTACAATCTGATAATTAACATGCAATACTCTTAATAAATTTAGCAGTATTATTTTTTTATTCTCTTCTTGGATAGTCAATGATTCCATACATGGGTGCTTTTCTTCTCCTGGAAAGATAAGAACAAACAATGCTGCCCTAACTCTGGGTCTTTATATTGACTTATATTTGGCAACATAAAAAGCATTATCTTTCAAGTTGAAATTATCACCATACTTTATGTGGATAAATATACTGATATTCCACTTTCTCTTTAAACAATTTTAAGATTGATGTGGATTTATCTTCAAAATAATTAAGGACATTTCTACTTATCATTAAGCAAAATCTTAAATAGTATTTTTAAGGAAAAAATGTATCATTTTGGGTTTCAGACTATTGTTTGCAAGATATTTTATCTTATCAGCAGAAGGTTCTACCCTGACTTCATTGTGTAGGATTTACAGGAATGTGTCTGTCACTGTCTCCTATGTGATTGGATTAAAGGTGAACACCACTAATATTTGCTCAAATATTTGACCTCAACTACAAATCATTTTTACATTTTAATTCAGAAAACATTTCTTTTGTTTTTCACCTCATTACCTTTTTGTCTATTAAATATTAACTGTAAATTCCCCAACAAGAAATGTCCAATTTTATCCAAACTCAATTGGACAATTTATATAAATCCATAAACATGAAAAATACTTTATACTCAAGAGTTGTTAATCTACTATAAAATATGCAGAGGGAACTTTGCAACAAAGCCAAGAATCTTTTAGCTTGAGCTCTCTATTCGTTGTAGAATACAGGAGTATATTATATGTTATAGGTTCTGAGAAAGATTCATCTGAACTTCCAACAAATATAAGGGTATGGGATAATTATTCATTCCTTCTGTTCATCCAGAATGATATTTTCTCTGGTTGCAGTACACAGGAGGAAGACTTTGGCTACAGCAGGACAATTGTAGGCTATGTATTCTAGTACTGAAATAAAGTGAAGAGGAGTCAAGGGGCAAGGGACTTCAAAGCTTCATTTCACATATTTCTGTAAATATCACACCTAGCTGCATTTGTGAAACACTTTGAAGAAGGTTGAGGCACCACCAGAAACAGATAAAGCACCTAGCCTCACACTTCTGCTTTCCTGGTGCCTTTGCTATAGTCTGCATCACTGTGGGAAGCCATACTCTGCAGACAATAATAACTTGCAGTATTTTCAGGCTCCACTCTGTTGATGCTGAGAGTGAAATCTATCCCCAATTCACTGCCACTGAACATGGAGGGGATCCCAGAGATGGACTGGGAAGCATCCTTGATGAGAAGACTTGGAGACTCATTTGACATTTGCTGATATCATTTAAACTGATACCAGTTTAGGTTTGTCCAACATAATGGCTGGTTTTGCAGGAGAGAGTGACTTTATCTCCTGGAGTCACAGACAGGGTGGCTGGAGACTGAGGCAGCACAATGTCACCACTGGAGACTGCAAAGAGAAAAGAAAATATTAGTAGAACACAACATTGAGTATGATAGTCACTCCTAAACTACTTAGGAAAATAAGACTTTGATAGTTTCATTTTCTTTAAACAGAAAGTCAAATCCCATGTAATGCTGGCTTCCAAGTAAAGCAAGAAAATTTGTATTTAAATAACATCTCCCTTTTTTGCCGTGTCCAATCATACCTGAAATGCAGAAAAGCAGAAGTCTAGGGATCTGAAGTGTAAACACCATCTTTGAGCTTTCCCAGAGTTTGTGTGGATTATAACATAGCCCTGAGAAGAACTTCTTATAATACCTCAAGGAGCAGGAACACTAGAAGAAAGAAGTACTTATGCAAATTATAATGACTTCATAAAGTTTATAATAAAAACTACTGTCTTCTTGGAATATATATTCCTTTCTGGTTACCTTTAGGATGTTGAGATTTAAAGGAGACTTGGCTTCTACATATAAGTTTACATAATTAGCACAGTATAAGGAAGCAAGCATCTCAAACTCATGGTCTTATTCAAAGATTATGTGGTTTTCCTTGATGTTTCTACAACATGAAGCATCTTTAACTGTCTAAACATTCCAGGAAGCATCACAATATATAACACTAAAGTCGTGTCTTATTAATGAGATTTCATGAATAAGAAGTAAGAAATTCTGGATGTCCAAGAAATATTCTTCTGTGAGAGAGTATGAAATCCTTATAGTATTTACAATTTGCCATTGTACAGAATAATTTCTGTGGTTGAGATATCAAAATAATTCTTGGCACTTTCCAGATCAAAACAAAATAATACATCATGGATGTCTTACCAACAAGAGTGATGAAAAGTGCCACAGATATATTTCCAGAGTGTTCAAACAAATTTCTTCCCTAGTACATGATTTTTGTTTAAGCTATTTTAAAAAGCATAATTCTGAGACAGTCTAAATCAGGATAAAATTTTTCAGCAACTCCATTTAAAGAAACAACTGTTCCTGTCACTTGGGCCATATAACCAAGCAAGAGTATATTTGTTATGTAAAAATTATACCAGAGCTTTTGCAAAGTCTCAATAGCTGCAACTTAGACTACTGAGACTCTTGAGCAATGAAGATAGGTGTAAAGAAGAGGCCCAGCTCACTGCTGTTGGGAATGCTGCAACTATAAAATCACTGAACAATTTTTTCAAGCAACTACAAATATTATTACATTACCCAGCTATGTTATTCCTATGGATGTACCAAAAGGACTCTATAGAATACAACAGAAATAAAAGCACACCCATGCATTTTGCAGTTCTGTTCACAGTAACTAGGAAATGGAATCAATTTCAATGTACATCACAAGATAAATGGATAATTGAAATGTAGTACAATGGAATTTTTAAGTAGTAAGAATCATACATTATGAAAATTTTGGAAAATGTGTGGACCTGGAAAAATCACAATGACTGAATTATTTTAGTCCCTCATATAAATTTACACTTTTTCCTTCATATGTAAATTTTCACTTCAAATTTTTCCATTTGTCTCTAAGACTTTGACTATTCATTGACCTAAGAAACTGGAATCAGATTCCCACATTGCTTTTGGAGGGATTTCAATAGAACACATATGATGAGGAAATAAAATAGGAAGATACTTTGGGAAGGGTTTGTGCATGGTTGGGATGAGAGGTTGAAAAAGAGGCTGTTTAAATATATTAAGATTACTAATCCTACTAATTCCAAAATGGCAATTAAACTAGTAAATCATACTTGATGCGCAAATTTAAGAGTCATTGGAGATAATGGAGTATCTGGTGATTGGCTTCATGCAGGCATTCAATACAAGGAGGTGTATGCAGTTACCATACATTAATTATTATAAAAGAAGACTATACATGAAACAGCATGTAAAGAATATTAAGGTATATGATGCATCAGCAATCATCAAAACACAAACATATATGAACAAATTAAAATATGTACAATATTTCCTACTTTCTTTTTTCTTCTTTCCTTCTTTCATTCTTTTTTATCTTTCTTTTTTCTGTCTGTCTTTCTTTTTGTCATTTTGTTCTTTCTTTCATACTTCTTTTCTTTCTTTCTAACTTCCTTTCTTTACTTTTCTCTTTACTGAAAATTGATTTTTTTTCTCACATCATATATTCTGATGATGGTTTTCCTTTCTTCTATCCCTCCTAGGTCTTCCTCATGACACCTTCCATCTGGATTCTCCCTCTTTCTTCATATGAATACAAAATAAGCAGGCTTCTATGTAATAATAATTTTAATAATAGAGTATGATAATAATAATAAAGTATAATAAAATAAATATAGCAAGATAAAACAAAGACCAATATATCAATGTTGACCAAACCAAAAAGAAGGAAAAGAGCCAAAGAAACAAAAATACTTCCTCAAATATTCAGGAATGTCATATAAACAATGGATTGGAAGATTATAGTTTATATATGTGCAATATATCTGCAAATATGTATGCAAAGAACTTGTTGAGTAAAAACAGAAAAGAAAAAAATATGTATAAATAAAATTTAATATTTTTAAACTTACTTTATATATAAGGTCTAAAAAATGGCAGGACTTCCTTACAAAGTAGCTTAGTTTTCCTGAGTTGGGAAGTCTGTGTTTCTTTTCTTTTTCTTTTTCTCCCTTTTTCCCAACTTTTTCCTTTTTCTTTTATTTTTTTTTCTCCTTTTAAACAGTTTAATTGCGTGCAAGTATTAAGGTCAGTTTTAGGTTGAGGAACTAGCAATAAAGTATATGCAAATAGTCAAGGAACAAGCAAGACAATAAACACAAATAGGCAAAGAAAAAGCACAGCATAAACAAAGTCCTGTGATCACTTCTGTGATTTCTGTTTCTAAGGATTATCAGGATGACCAAAATATCTGAGGCTACTTCCATGTCGTAGTTCAAAACTATTTTCATGCCTGAAGCCTATTTCTATATTCTACCCTAAGATTTAGAATCCTGCCTGAAATTACTTCTTTGTTCTAGCCTAATTTCATATTCCTGCCTGAAGCCCATATCTTGTCCTTAGCCAATGTCAAATTCTTGTCAAGCCACCCAATTTTTGTCCTTGGCCAATGTCAGATTTCTTCCAAGCAGCCCCAAAAGATCTCTGTATCTCTGCCTTTTTTATTTCATAAACAAGACTGAGTCTGTCTTAAGTCGTTCTGACAAGAATTCCCTCCTTACACATCATGGAACACGCATTATCAAAAACAATGCACTTCTGTCTTAGGTTGGTTAGGTTCTGTGCAGAATATTAGCTGTCCTTACCTTGACAGCCTGTTAAATTTATAACTCTGTCTGGGGTTCCATTTTCATGTTCAATCCATGTACTTTGGCCGCCAAAATGTTGGTATTGTTAAAGACAAGCACTAACATGATGGGCAGGAATAAAAATATTCCCAGGACAAAAATGGCTAGCATGATCAAATCAAACTATATATGCCATTCTTGAAGCTCGACCAAAATGTAAATACTGACCCCAGGCCTTGGATAATTTTATCAGCGGTATCTGCAGCATAAAAGTTCAGCAGAACAGCATTCTTTCAATTCATAATCTCACTATGCAAAGTTAAAACATCCAGAGAGGTGGAATTATGCCAAATTACTTACAAATTTCTTTAAACTTTTTCCTAATTATAATGATTATCATTGTAAATTTTAGAAATAACACAAATCCATTGGTATTTGGCAAGACACTCAAGATGGCTCCTTACTCTTAAACTCTGAACCTCCTTCCAATAATTTGAATAGGATAAAGAGCATCAATTTGTTTATCAAACTGCCTATCAAAATCCTCTTGAATGCTTAACACATTAGTAACAACAAAGGACCTTTAAAGTAAAAACAGAAAAGAAAATATATGTATAAAAAAAAATACTGGATACCATTATTGAAAAGGAAGATCCCTGTCATATTATGAGGCAAACACACTCCAAACATACTTTGAGTTCATTTTCTGTTGTCTATCTAATGCTATGCATCCAACCTAACCTTAAGAGAAGTTTGTTTCCCATGAAACTAAATTTTAATTTGGAAGAGGTGGTGATCAATTGGCAACAGCGTCTATTTAGGAATGGAGCATGTGTACATATCTTTTAGCTCTAGTACCCAATGGGGCAGACCCCAGGCAGTCACTGTGAATGATGCCTCAGTCCCTATGAGTTCATTTGATGTCAGTCTTGTTGATATTAGAATTTTTTCTTAGGATCCTCATCATCTCTGATTCCTAGACACTTTCCACTTCCTCTTCCACAAGGTACTCTAACACCTATTGGGAAGAATTTAGTGGAGTCATGAAGGCCAGAAGGTGTAGCCAATTAAGCAGTCATCCCATTTAGAGCTGAGTATTCCAAGGTCTCTCACTCTCTGAAATTTCTGAATGTGTGTCTCTTTATTTGATCTCATCTGCTGTAGAAAATAAAAGCTTCCTTCATGATAGCTGAGCAAAATATCAATCTATGAGTATAGCAAAATGATATTAGAAGAAATTTTATTGTAGTGTGTGTTTGTTTGCTTTCTTGTTTGCTTGTTTGCTTGATTGTTTCAGAACGTCAGCATATATTTTGACTTTAAGTTTTCAGGCTGACTGAAAACTAAAGATTCTGTTTTATTAGCACAAAACCAGCATTGGGTACAAGATCCATTGCATAGAATTAGGCCTTCAGAAAAATCAAGTATTAGTTAGTTACTCTTATGAACTTTGTGCCATCATTGTACCAGCATATCACACAGATAGAAAACATTGTGGATCAAAGAGTGTGATTCTGGATTCTGTTTACATTTCTCCTTTGCTCACTGCAGAGTATCTTCCCTCCCTGATTCCGAACTTGCTACCCCCTCTCCACTTGAACCTCCTGATATAGTTACCCTTACTGAATCAATCTATAACATCTATTCTGTTTCTTTTTATTTTATAATGTTAAGAAATGTCCACTGTATTCCTAATCACTACGAAACTTTTATCATGAAAAGGTGTTAGATTTTGTCAAGTGCTTTTCTGTATTTCATGGATGATCACCTGTTTTTTTTTTTTTTATTTGGTTTTTTGTACTTTTATTTCTTATATGATCATTTACATTTATTGATTTACATATTTGAACAAAGTTGCTCTCTGGAATGAAGCCTGCATTATCATGATAGATGCTCATTTAGATGAATTGTTAAATCAATTTGCAAAGTTGTATTGAGAATTTTGCCATCTCACTTCATAAGTGGAAATTGTCTCTATTTTTGTTGTTTGGTCTTATATGACTTTGGAATCAGGTAACTATGGCTTCATAAAAATTACTATGGGAAATGTCCCTCTTTTTGTGGAATTCCTAGAAGAATTTAAGGAGTATTCAAAATAACTCATCTTTGAAAGTCTGATTAAAAGCATTCACTTCATCTGGTTTTGAATTATTTTCTGAAAGTGGGGGACTATGTTGAAAGATTTAATTATTGCTTCTATTTCATTCGTGCATATGTTTAGTTAATTGATTACCTGGTTTTGGTTTAACTTTGGTAAGTTCTATGTATTGATGTAAATTAACCATTGCCTTTAAATGTCTAATTTTAGTGGAGTTCAGATTTTTAAGTATAGTTTAAAAATATGAATAGTTTAGTTTGAAAGTATGAATCTCTGAATTTCCTTGTAATTGTTTTTTATGTTCCCCTTTCTTGTTTCCAATTTTCTTGATTTGGATAATTCTCTAGCTTTTAGATATTTGGATAACTGTTTGTCATCTTAGTGTTTTTTCTCAAAGAACCAACTCTGTTCCATTATTTTTGTTTTTTGTTTGTTTATACACTTTTTGCTTTATTCTTTCTACTTTATTAACCTCAGCCCTTAATTTGATTATTTTTTTCCATCTTCTCCTTTGGGACATGGTTTCTTCATTTTGTTCTAGATTGCTCAGGTGTGCTGTTAAGTTACTTGTATATAATCTCTCCAATTATTATTTGACAGTGCTATGAAGTTGCTTCTTAGACTTTCATTTTGTCCTGTAGGTTTGAGTATGTTGTGTATTCATTTTCAATCAATTCTAGAAAGTCTTAATTTTCTTTCTTGACCCATTTTAACTCAATACTGAATTGTTCACTTTCTATGAATTTGTAAAATTTTGTTGTTTCTTGTTTTGTCAATACCCAGTTCTAATCAATGCTTTTCAGATTTACAGGGAGCTATTTCAAATATATTGTACATCTTGAGTTTTTTATATGGTTCCATGAGGTCCCAGAGGAAGGTGTACTTATGTGTATATGTGTTTGGGTGAAAAGTTTATAAATGTCTGTTAGGTTCATTTGCTTTAGACTATCTGTTAGCTCCAGTATTTCTGTTTAGTTTTTGTCTAGATGATCTATCAACTGGTAAAAGTGAGATATTGAAGTTTCAGACTTAGGGAAGTTAGGGGCAATATGTGATTTAGGCTATAGTAGTGTTATTTTTATGAACTTGGATGTCCTTGTGATTGGTATTTAGATGTTTAGATTTTCAATATCCTCATGATGGGTTTTTCTTTTGATGAGTATAAAGTGTCTAACCCTATCTCTTTTAATTATTTTTGGTTACAGTCGATTTTGACAGATATTAAATAAGTTATATGAGATTCATCCTTGGTATCTTTTGCTTAGAATAACTTTTTCTAGTATTTTATATTAAGGTGTATTTTTTGAATGGCAGAAGAGTTGGATTCGTTTTCTAATCTAGTATGTTAGTCTGTGATTTTTTTTTAAATGGAGATATTGAGAAAATTGATATTGAAAGCTATCAGTGAGCAATTTTTTTGTAATTATTCATGTTTTTATTTTTTGTTCCTTTTTTTGGTGGTGGTCATTTTGTGTGTGAGTGTGTGTGTGTTTCCCTTTTTTTTTTTTTTTTTGGTTTTAATGGTAAGAGACGTTTATTCCTTATGTTTTCTGGATATAGTTATCCTCTTTAGGTTGAAATTTTCCTTTAGTGTCTTCTGTGTATCTGGATATATACTTAAATATACTATTGTTTGCTTTTATTGGATTATCCCATTTCTCCCAACTATGGTAATTGAACTTTTTGCTGGGTATAGTATTCTGTGTTGATATATGTGACACTGTGAGTCTGTTGATATATATCCAGGTCCTTCTAGCTTTTAGAGTTCCTCTGAGACGTAAGGTACCATCTAAAAAGGACTGCCTTCATATATTAGTTGGCTTTTTTCCTCTTGCTTTTTTTTTAATATTCTATGTTCTCTATGTTTATTGCTTTGATTTTTATGTACCAAGAGGAATTCATTTTTTCATACAATCAATTTTGTGTTACATATCATTCTTGTACCTTCAGATTTGTGGAGATTTTTTCCTTACAATTTTCTTGAAAATAGGTAATGTACCTGAGTTTCTTTTCCTTCCTCTATTTCTTTTAATACTAGATTTAGTTTTTCAACTGTTTTATTTATTTTTTCCCCCTCTTTAAATTTATTTTTAAAGATTTCATGAAGGAATTTTATTCCTTTCTTCTTCAACTCTGTTATATTCATAAGGGCTATTTTTGTGTTTTCCTGTTATATTTATAAAGGGTATTTTTAAGGTTTTCTGTTATTTTATAAAGGCTATTTTTTGGGTTTTTTGTCTTGTGCTTCAGCTATGTTGCAGTTGCAAGGACCTCCTGTGGTTGGGTTGCTGAGATCTAGTGGGGACATGTTGTCCTAGCTATTAGTGATTGTGTTTTACACTAGTGTCTAGGTATCTGGGATTGGGAAAATTGTAAAACCCTTTGGGGCTGCTATCTGGTCTTGTCTTTTGGATGTATGATTTATTCCTTGGTTTTCAATTTTCCTTTCAGGTTCTAGATTGTGTGTGGTAGCTGTGTATTTCCTGGTGTGAAATTCTTTTGAGATCCTGATTGATATGGTTTTTGGCCTTTCCATTAAAAATGTCTTCATGATATGAGAAGCTGACACTTAGGAATGGGGACTGTCTAAGAAGGTAGGGGAAAGGTGTCCATAGGCAGGAAGATTGAAGAATGCTTCACTAGAATCAATTTAGAGGCCCTGGGAATAAGGGCAGAGAGTGAGGAGGGCCACAATAGCTAGTCAGCTACAGAACCTGTAATAAAACATGAAGATTCTCTATTTTAAAGAAGAAGAATGAAGATCTAGTTAGGCTACCTGCTTCACCAACCTATTTGCTTTCCAAGCAAGCTTTGCTTGAAAAGGTTTCCTTTAAAACACTTGTAGGAATTGGGGGCTGGACTATCAGGATGAATGCAATAAAATTGCTATAGGAAAAGATCTGGGTGAACTTCTAGAGATGCAAGGAATGAAGGAGGGAAAGTCACAGCTGGTGGTTTGCAATAGAGATGGGGATGAGACTGGTTGATTGGATTTGGAGGAATGAAGAGAGATGAAGATCTGCCAGTTTAAATTACCTGCTTCTCTATGCTCCCTTTTTTTGATGTTCACATTCCTTAGTTCATTGTAAACAGTCTTAAAGTGTCCCATAGAACCCTTCTGGACTAAATGGTACTGTAGCATAATGTGTAAATTTACAAGTTGTCTCAGCATTTCTGGGACAACAATGAAACAGAGATTGAACAAAAGGCCATCCAGTGACCTATTTATAAATAAAAAAATATATTTGGGATAAATCCCATGGGCAGATACCGAACTCTGGTACTATTACTGATGCTATTTATGTACTTGTAGACAGGAGTCTAGTACGACTGTCCTCTGAAAGGCTCTACCAGCAAACCCAACTGAGACAAATGGAGATACTTATAGCCAACAATTGGTCCAAGGTCCTGGACTCCTATGGAAGAGTTAGGGGATGAATTGAAAGAAATGAAGGAGATGGCAATCCCACAGGAAGAACAACACTATTTAACTAACCAGACACCTAGGAGCTCCCAGAGATGAAGCCACCAACAAAAGACCTTACATGGGCTTGTCCATGGCCACCTTTACCCAAGTAGCAGAGGACTGCCTTGTCTGGCTTCAGTGGAAGAGGATATGCCTAATCCTATGGAGACTTGAATATCCAGGAAAGGAGAATTGGGAGACTGAGGAGGAGGTGAAGAATAAAGGGGATGGATGCCAGGAAAGGGTGGTGGAGCATCCTCTGAGAGGCAAAAGGGAGGGACAATAATGTGAAGAACTCTTGGACAGGGAACTAGGAAGAGGGCATCATTTGGAATGTAAATAAATAAAACAATTTAAAAATAGATTAGTAAATAAAATGAAAAATAAATTCACATAAAAAGTTTACAAGTTGTATGCATAGAATTATAAAATGAATTATTGAAATATCACTTCTTAAACATAGTTATGTAGCTTTGGACAACTGTTATGATCTAGAAAACAATGGCTCATTAATCAAGAGCATTTGCTACTCTTCCAGAGACTCTGAGTCCAATAACATTATCTGAAAATCAATGAGTACTACAATGATCGGTGACAAGGACAACATTCTCATATTTTATTCCTGCTTATTTATGATGAATATACCACAGAAGAGGGGAAGGACATTTTAAGAGGCAGGAA